>CAUYON010162056.1:0-33186 GCA_963573935.1 Arctocebus calabarensis | reverse complement strand
ACTAGAATTCTTGGCCTCAAGTGATCCTCCCACTGCAGACTCCCAAAGTGCTAGCATTACAGGCTTAAGCCACCACATTCAATTATCACTTGGCTTTAATGCATTAATGATTTTATTAGGAATGGTATTTTTTTTTTTTTGGCCAGGACTGGGTTTGAACCTGCCACCTCCGGCATACGGGATCGTGATCAGCGCCCTACTCCATTGAGCCACAGGAACTGTCCAGGAATGCTATTTTTTTTTAATAATTTTATTAAATCATAATTATGTACATTGGTGCAATCACAGGGCACGATTCATATACATTCAGAAATATTTTGATCGTACTGTTACAGATATCCTTCATGGCATTTCCTTGATCACTATATAAAGACATTAATACTCTACCTTTAATAAGGTTCACCAGTACCCTGCTAAGATGCACCGTAGGTGTGTTCCCACTAATTGCCCTCCCTCTACCCATCCTCCCCCCAACCCTCCCCTCCCTTTCTCCTTTCCCTGTATTCCTGTGCTATAACTGGGTTTTAGCCTTCATATGAAAGCTATAAATTAGATTCATATTAGGGCTGAGTACATTAGATACTTTTTCTTCCATTCTTGAGATACTTTGCTAAGAAGAATATGTTACAGCTCCCTCCAGGTAAACATAAAAGATGTAAAGTTCCCATCTTTTTATAACTGCATAGTATTCCGTGGTGTACCTATACCACAATTTGTTAATCCATTCCTGAGTTGATGGGCCATTGACGCAAGTTCAATTCTTATGATTAGATATTTTTAATTGAGAGATGACTAAATCCTACGACTTAAAGTACAGTCTAAGACTTTCCCAATTTAGTCCTATTTTGGTCCTTTTCTCTTACTCCCTTTAATGAGGCTCCCAGAGTGAGTTTGAGGTCATAATCCTATGTGAGTATGAGTCACGTTTCCAGCTCATTGATGTCTCAGTATTTCCAAATTTCTCATCATGGTCTACTTTATGGTAATGCATCTTTGCATATCAAACTTTTTAGAAAAAAAGAGATCTAAGCCAATTCAGATTTGGCTTTTAGTGGCTCCAAAAAAATTAATCTGTGTAGAGTTTATTAAGGCTTTTTTGTGAAAGCTGATATTCACTTGTGACAAGTCAGAAACTGGGCAAAGTTTCACACAATTACCTCCAAAATTGATCCAGAGGATTCTTTCACTTTTCCATCTCTAATTTTATTCTTTCACATATTCTTCCTTTGTGTTCAAATGAGAAAGTGAAATTAACTCCTATTTCAGTTTTTGACAATGTTTCCATTGTTTTCTGGTTTTCCTGACACTTGCTATACAGATAGAGCACGTGTAATAAGGTATAACAGGGAATCTGGTAAGGAGGTTTAGAGTAAGGTGAGTGGGTCATGTGAGTGCCATTCCTCAAAAGAATTATCAGTAGTCTGTGCCAGGCCTGGCATCCCATTTAGCATGGGGTTAAGTGGACATTATAGTCTTAGATTGCTGTCTGGTTCTAACACTGGACTAAGAGAGCTTTAAGAAAATCACATAGTGTTTACCGTGTCTGCCTTGCTTCCCTCCCATCTAACATCACGATGTGCCAGACCCCATTCTAGTAAACAAAACACATGGGAGGATACTCACAAAGAGACAATATACACATTAGTAAGTTAGTAATATAACTTACTTAGCTGGCATCTTAGAAGGCAAGTGCTGGGAAGCGTTGTAAAGCTGAGAAGGGCCTAGGGGATTTTGGAGGTGGAATGAGGCTGCAGGCTTTATTCAAACTTACTGAATCAGAATATCCAAAGATGCGAGGAGGCAGGAATCTGAATTATAAACTTATAAACAAGCTACCCAAAGGATCATGATCTTTCCAAAGTTTGACAATTATTTATCTAAATAAAGTTCCTTGTGCTGCCCTGTATCTCTGAAGTTGAGAGAACATTCTTGTAGAAATATGCCATAGATGTGTTGTTCATTGAGGAAGGTTTTCTCTATCTGACTTTCTTTGAATGCATGTTGAAAGCTTCGTATCATCTACATGCGTGCTCTTTCCCACGTCTCTCATATTGATTTCTCAAGGGTGGCTTTCAGAGATGGTGAATTCAAGAATACCGGAAATGTCCATCTGTAAATAAGTTGCACTGATTGCTTTCAATAACATAGCTCAAAGTGGATGACCCTTAAACAACAGTGAGCTATCATTATAAAATAATTAACCGTCATTTTACTTTATTCAATTATACAGCAGTGGTTTTGTTTGGACATGAGGATATAATTCAATTTCCTTTAGCTAAAAACACGCAGAGTCATACTTTTTTATTATCTTTACCTATGGAAACAGACTACTCTGGACAGCTCTAACACCATATGACCTGCTGACTAAACTTTTGGACAGGGCAATAAATGTTGATGAACTTTGTCCAATGATCTTACTAGTGAAAGATTAAAAACTAAGATATAAAGCAAATGATTTAATAAGTAATCCCTACTCTTCCAAGGCAGAAGAATTGGAGCTTGGGACTGGGGAAAGCAGTGGAAGCACAATTCTCCCCTTTGAGCTTCGGTTGGCAACCTTGAGTATCTGTCTTACAGGGCTCTGTGATCCTCATGTAAGCTGATGTATCTGTAGGACATTAGAATATATTTTTTCTCCTGATTTCAATCTGGGCCATGGGAAACAGGATAGAAATGACAGCAGAAAATGAGGAGGATATTTCCCATTAGTTTTATATTAGGAGCAGATTATTAGTTTACTCTTTAGAAAATTATTATAGGCCAATACTATTTTTATATGTTAAGAATATGACTTGAAGACTTTCCAATTTAACTTTAGCTGTAAGTGAAGAGGGCATTCTGGATTTTAAAGAAAATACATTATCTTTACTCTAGAGAGAGCCTGGTCCTTTTTATGAATGGTTCCTAGCTTTGAAATTGCTGGCATTTTGTTTTAGAGCTTGGGAATCTGACAAAGTGGAAAAAGCTATGAAATTTGGTTCGGAGGACCTGAGTTTGCATTCCTATTACTATCCCAATTGCTTATGTAGCTTTTCTGAGTCTCCATTTTCCAGTGGCAAAAATTGGAGAAATGCATAAATCTTAGGAGGATTAAATAAAATAACATGCAGAAACGAGCTGGCGTGGAATCCAGCACATGCAACGTGGTGCATTCGCACTAGTTCATGTGATGTGCTGTGACATGGCATTATGCTTCATTAAGGGTCAACGCACATTATGCAGTTGGTGAAGCTCTCTATACCTGTAGGAGGACTTTCATAAGAGAGAATTTATTATCAATCATTTTAGTAGAAATTATATACTTACTGGGAATTTTGGATTCTGCATTTTTTGCATATAATTATGCCAACAAAATGTCAAGGCCTCGGGGGTATCATGTCACAGAATAACATCAATACATTTTAAAAATGCTCTTTGTAAAGTGAAGATCTGCTTCAAAAGATAGCCCCAAGACTCTGTATCTTTGATTTCATTTATTTCTAGGAGAAAAGATAATGCTGGTCAGTATGCAGGTAGAGAGTGAAAAAGATTAACACGTGTGTGTGCATGGGAAAAGAATGGAGCAACTCCTAGGATTTACAATGCTGACTGTGAAAACACAATTATTCCGTGTTACTTTTTCAAGACTGAGAAGCTGTTAGGAACTTGGGGCCCTGCTCTGGACAGAGGCAGGTTTGCCATCACTAGAACCTAGTCTTTATCTGCAAGAGTGTGCACAAGGCTGAAATTGATCTCCATATTTGTAGACAAAGGCAAGACTAAATGGCTCAAGCTGAGACTTCTTGAGAACACAGAATGGACACATTCTTTTGCTTCTTCTCATAATTCAGGAAATGCACTTGTCCCTGGGACAGAACACTGGCTCGCTAGTCAAGCAGGGTGATGAAACACTCACCTTCCAAACCAACAGAACTAGGTGTGGATATACATCCCCAACTGTAGCACTTGCCTTCTGTGCTACAAATCATTGAGTTTGGCACTCACTCGGGAGGCTGAAGAGAGTACTGTCCATTCAGATTTGGTTTTTAATCACTCCTTGGGAGAAATATTTGTTACAGTGGGCTGTTCTTTCAAAAATTTGCCTGAGGAGCTAAAATATACATTTATACAGATTTATAGAACCAATTTGTCTTGAGGCATTTTCTCCTATAAAGGATAATTGTTCTATGCAGTAAGGTAATTTCAAAGATACTTACTCAAAATTTACACAGGGCAAAGAGCTGAGTGAGGGGTGAAGAGAAGGAGGAAAGAAGCCACCAACATCAGTCCAGTCTGGCCTCACACTTGACCAGCTTCCCGACCCATTAGGGAGGGGAATGCATGAATGGGACACAATTAACCAGAAAGCAAGTCAGCATTGAGGGTTTCCTGGCCAGGGGAATTGTGTCAGAAGAAAAGGCCCTCTGAATAGAAATCTAGCAAGCTAGATCTGTTTCTTAGTGTAAGTGGAGTTAAAATATGTCTCCCCGAGGCTTCTGTTGTTACTTAAGAGAAAAGAGAATGGACTCAAGCAGGGGGCAAGTGATGTGACTTTTTTTTTTTAAGTGATGTGAATTTTATGGATTTGAACTTGGCATAGCAACAGGCTCTAGGGCTCAGAGATCCTAAATGCGATGGTGAGAGTTTCCTTAAGCTGTGTTTATCACCTCTGAGTCTCATAGGACTCTGACTCAATCCTTTCATAGGCCTAAGGGGAATCTTTTTTCTTTTTTTTTCACTCAAGTCAAGTTTGTATCAATGATGAACTGAATGGTACAGTGACTTCATTTCTCTGCAGAATACACTTGTAGGGTGAGATGAATAACTCCGTGTCCTGCTTATGATAGCAAGCATTCTGGGAGATGCACGATTGAGATAACAGGCCTGATGCTTCCTTCATTCCACCGTAGGCCCAGCAGCAGATGTGCACAACCCTATATGGCAATAAATGCAAGTGTCGTAAAGTCATGCTCTGAGGGCATCCTTTACAAATAAACAAATTAGCCTAAAGTACTCTCACAGTCAAACTGAATCCTCACTGACTTCATCTTTTATTAAAAGAAGTTGTCTCAGACCATATCTGGAAGAAAGGCTTGGTTGTTTTGACTTTAGTCAGTAAAAGAAGACCTAATATTAGGTGCATTTCACAGGCTGTTAGAGATTTTTGAAAAACTCTATAAAGCACAGAGGCTCTGAACAAATTCAAGAGTCTGTCGTTCTAACACCTGTGGGTCTTAGATGGTTTCTATTGAGTGTTTGCTTCAACAAGGTAACACACAGAAACATACATTTTAAATTGCTGAAAGTTCATTCCTTTTGGTAAGTCCATCTCTGTGTCAGTGTTCAGAGCTAAAACCCCAGGAAACAAAACATATGTCAGTTAGAGTCACATGTGGGGCTCCCTACTGCCATGGGGAGCAACTGTGTGTCTTTTCTTTGTGACTTGGCTATTTGATATAGAAATTGAAGGCCATTTCAAGGCAAGATGGGAGCATGTCACACAGTCCAGCCTCAATAGTCTACAGAGGCACATTTAACCCCCCTTAACTCTTTCATCTCACTAGTTGCCAGGGCACAGCCTGGTGTTCCATTAGATAGCCAGGCTGTCTTGCCTGATATTTTCAATAACAGACTATATTTATTATTAAAGATTATTAAGTATGAGATGTCCTATTTTCTTAAGTCCTTAGTCTGACCGTTGTTATCTCTGATATTTCACTTTGACACTTCATGTTTTATTTTTATTGTGAAGGTTCATCCTCATTCTTTCAAAGGCATGATTTGGCTTGTGATTATCTTTCACAAGCCTTAGAGCAATTGCCTTAGAGCAATTTTTGCAAAACCATGGATAATAAAAAATTCCTGTTATTATATTTTCAAATATTAATTCTGTCATAGAACCAATACAGCACAGACAGCTCAAAATATCAACAAAGTGGCTGGGAAGGATATGGCTAATTAATGCACAGTAAGTAGATGGTTTGAGAAGTTCTGCTCTGGTAATTTTAATCTTGAAAACGAATCTCATGGGTGACCTGAAACCAAGGTGCATAATGATGACATAAAAGCTGTAAGATAATCTTCATCTCAAATTATGCGTGAATTAGCAGCAAGGTTTGATGTTAACTATTCCAATAGTATTGGACTATTTGAAATAAATTGGCAAGGTAAAGAAGTTGCATAGGCAGGTTCCACATAAATTAAATGAGTTTCAGAAGAGAAATCATCTCAAAGCTTGTCTTTCTGTGCTGACATGACATAAAGGCCAACGATTTGTACATGTTATGAAAAAGGAATAATTTTTGACAATTGCAAGCCTTGGGCACAATGGTTGGATAGATACAAAGTGCCAAAACACAGTCCAAGACCGAACATTCATTCACAAAATCTAATATGTTTCTGGTGGTCCAGCACTGGTATTGTCCACTACAATTTCATGAAACCTAATCAATTTCAGTGACTCTCTACTGCAACCAGTTGGACAAAGTGATCAGGATGCTTTCCGTTAAGCAGTTGAGATTGGTTGATAGAGACAGGCCAGTTCTCTTGAAAACAACATTCCACAATGTGTCACACAAATAAGGCTGCTCAAAATACAGAGCTGGGCTTGGAAACTCGCTGTCATCCACCATATTCCCCAGACCTTGCATCAAGTGACTACCTCTTCTTCCAGGCTTTGAACCACATATTGCCAAGAAAAGTATTCAATTCTCAATAAGCCATGGAAAATGCCTTTCACAATTTTAATGCCACTCACTTCTAGGCTTCTTCACGGCTGTCATATACAAGCTGTGTGTGATGGCAAAACTGGGTCAACAGTAGAGGAGCATACATGAATTAATTGTAGTGATTTTTGTTTGAAATATAATAAACTGAACTTTTGATTTGAAATTGGACATTCAACACTTCATATTTAGTGACCTAAATATGAATATCTCTATGTCCTTATAAGGATGGTTTCTGTTAAAAGGAATGGGCAAGAATCCTTTTCCATTCAAAGCTGATGTTCCTTGCCTTAACATTGACTCAGAATAAAAGCCTCAGATTTTGTTTTTAATGTAATAGCACAAGCTGCAAAATCATTCTGAAATAGCAAAACAAGGTGACAATGCTCATAGTCCTTAGACAGCAAGTGAGACTAGCCGAAGTCCTTTCCAGGCCAGGTGAAGTGGTTCACACTTACAATCCCAGCACTTTGGGAGGTCAAAGTGGGAGGATCATTTCAGACCAGAAGGTGAAGACCAGCATGGGCCACATAGCAAGACCTCGTCTCTACAATTTTTAATTTTTTAATTAGACATAGTGGTGCAGTCCTGTACTCTAAGCTACTCAGGAGGTTGAGGAAGGAGGATCACTTGACCCTAGCAGTTTGAGGCTGCAAAGATCTGTGATCAGTTGCACCACTACACTCCAGTCTGGGCAACAAAGCAAGACCCTGCCTCCGGGGGAAAAAATGTCCTTTTTAATAAGCCACCCCATATGTTACCATAAACCTTTTAAATATATACTATACTATCTTTCTCCTCCTAAGAGAATATAAAATGCTTTGTTATGCTTTTAAGCTTTTTTTCTTCTAGACATGATTTCTACTGTTAAGAAAACAGCCATCTTCAATTTATATTCTTGTAGCACTTACTACAGAGTAAAGTAACTAAAATGTAGAAGTTCCCACATTTAAATAAAAAAGCCTTCATTTGTCTAAATGAAGAAAACTTTAATTTAGAAAACTAAATAGAATTTAGTGTTGTATTTGATTTTAACAAAAATATGTATTGGAGTTTAGAAAGAGCTTATCTTCAAACTTATTCCATCACCAAGGTCTAGATCTTCTATTCTGCTCACAAAATTTTGTGTCACCATATGATATTTGAAAGAAAAAAAATGAAGAGAGAGAAAAAATATGTCAATAAATTGCTGAAAGAAAAATCCACATTTCACATCTGGTTATGTGAAAAAAACACCTATTCCCCACTGTGGTCCAATTGAAACAAATTGTTGAAAACAGGACCTTGCTTGAGTAAGAGGAAAATATGTATTCCATACATTTGGTAGAAATTGAAAATGATAAACCTTGTGTCTGGGGAAGAAGTGGGAGAGATGCTGTTGCTTCCATGTGAAGCCCTGCATGTCTAGGCCGTGCAGACTGAGAGTCTTGGGAGGAATGAAAGGAAAGAAAAGAAATGTGTCTACTCTCAGGGGCCAGGCAGCACCCAAGGTCAAAGCCGGGGCCTCTCTCTAAAAAAACTGCCTGTTGACACACACAATGGTGATGGATGCGTTCACTTTGCAAACTCTGCTTCTTGGGGAGTATAATAGATGCAGGGTTTCTCTGCGTATTTGTCCCTCAGTTTCTGCAAATTTTACATCAAGAGGTTAATGATCCATCATGTAATCTGTCAGACCAATGGATTTATCTTTTAAAGACTTTTTACATGACCCTGGTCTAAGTCACCTACCTAAAAATCTGATTTACAACTTCAGTTTATTCATTAAGATAGAACCACTGCATCCCCAAATGGCTTCACTGGGCATCTCTAGAGTGAAGGTGGGTAAGTTCCTTACCTTTTCTTTGCTTCCATATCTACTGAATCCTCTGAGTGTTCTAGCCAGCCCTTTCAGGGACTGGTTCTCTCTGGTAATAACACTCAGGCAACAAACTCAAAGGGCTGTGTCTCTTCCAGGTGAAACTGTGACACTTCAAACTCTCACCGCCTATATTAGTGGTGTAGTATGTTAGAGTTATTAGTATATTATAAGTAATTATTAATATATAAGAAATAGTAACAATAAGTTATGCAAACTTTATGGCCACCCTGTCTATTAATATATTCATAGTATATTATATTAGTCATTCATTCCACAAATAACTTTTGAATACCCACTATTTGACAGAAACACTTTTAGTGTTATGAACAAAATCATGACCAGACAGACACAAATTCTAGTGAACATAGAACGTTCTATTCTTGGGGGAAAACAAAATAGGTCATAACTGTAATTTCACAGGTAATGGCATGGTCTGTGCTATGGTCTGAATGTGTTACTTCAGACTACATGTTGAAACCTGACCCTATTTTGGTGGTATTAAGAGGTGGAGTCTCTTGGAAAGGCCTCAGGAGAGGAAATAATACCCTTAGAACAGAGGTTGAGGACACAGAGAAGGTGGCAGCAGTGAGGAGCAGGGCCTTGCCCGCCACCACGTCAAGTGCAGCTTTGCCTCTGGATTCACCTGCCTCCAGAACTCAGAGAGTTTCCCTTGTTTACAAGTTTACCCAGTTTAAATTATTTTTGTTGCAGCAGCCCAAATGGACCATCTGACTTACCTTACCCTATGTGGGACTAGAGCACAAAGGGCCGAGGGTAGATAGAGCTGAATGACTAGTCCAAAGATGACTCCAGTGATGCAGGTGTCAGATGACATGGCCTCCATCTGGTGGTGGCAGTGGTGTCAGGAGAGGAGGAGGACTTCGTAGTGTGTGTGATTACATCAGACCCTTCAGGGCTGCACGGCAGCGGCCTGTGAGGGCCCCTCCCGGAATGCTTTTGGCTTTGCACATATCTAGCTCAGATTATGAGACTGCAGTCTCAGCCTTCCATCTCCCTCTGTGTATCTGCTTCTAATCACCATTTGTTGTGTATGTTATTAATGATCTTCCTTTGACACTTAGAGAAAAAAATAACCTTTGTTACGACTACACATATAAGTTCCTGTGGTGTGTATTTAAATGCATATAACAAATTTTTATTGAGTGAATACTATATGCCAGGTACTATGTTAAACACTTTTACACAAATCATTTTATGTAATTCTCTGATATGTATCACCCCTTCTTGCAGATAAGGATATTGGGGCTAAATAAATGGTAAGTTAGCTATCCAACATTGTCTTATAAGTAGCAGAGAAAGTAATCAGACTCAAGTTTGTTTGGAGCCCTTAAGTATTTTGCTTTTCCTTTATATTCATTTCTGATTGCCCCAAATACTGTAAGCTGAGCATTATTGTCTTCACATAAGTTAAACAAATTTCTAGTAAATTATTGTTACTTTCTATTGCTATTCGCCTATTTGTATGTGTGTGCAATGTCTTTCCAATTGGATTGTTAGATTTTTTTGCATATACATGTATAAAAGCATGAGCTTTGTGCATAGTTAGGGTTAAGTAAATATGAGTTGGCTGATTTTGTGCTGTGTTGTTCCAAGAGATCACCTTACACCATATGCAGGGTCAGATTCTCCTTCTTTGTGTCCCCAGAGTACACACTGCCTAGTTTGTATTCCACAAATGTTATTCACAGTGTGTTTGTTAATTAATCTATTTCTATCTCTGTGATTCTACAATGACTCTTTCAGCTCTCACTCAGCTAGTTTGTCTGCTATGACTCTTATGAGAAGAAACAAACACTATTTTTTCTAGAACATTTTCATTGTACTCCCACTTGGGCAGATAAAAATGAATCTGACATCAGGCCTCAAACAACAGCAGTATTCACATGGACTTGCTTTTGCTGTCTTTACCAATCTCAAGAGACCTGTAAATTTATAGCATTCTTAACTCCTTCAACAAGTCCTGTAGGAGAGACAGAGGAAAGTAGACAGTAATCCTAGCCAGGTCAAGAAAACATGGACAAGTGTCATGGCTAACGTAAAGAAGCGTGAGCCTATCTGTACTCCGGTGTCATAAGCTCAGCCTGGGGTCTTGATGAACATGGAAGATCTTTTAAAGGATTATACATCACATATACTGCTCTGGAGGCTAGAAGTTCAAGGTTAAGATGCTGGCCCGTTTGGCCTTTGGTGAGAGTTCTCTTCCTGGCTTGCATCTGCTGACTTCCTACTGTGTTTTCACGTGGCCTTTTCTTGGTCTTTTGGAATGGGGAGAGACCTCTTCTTATGAGGACACTATGCCTATTTGACCAGGGCCCCACTCTATGACCCCACTGAACCTCAGTTACTTCAGGAAAGGCCCTGTCTCCAAATACAGTCACATTGGTGGTGAGGCCTTCAACATATGAATTTGGTGGTAGGGAGGAAAAGTACAGATAAAATTAAGTCCGTGGCCAGGTTTGTCTTTGTAATTTATTTTAAAACTGGAATCTATTTATTGAATTGTTGAATATAATTTTTCTTTATATAAAGAACCAGGCCTTCACTAGTGATTAATTAGAAGCAGATATATCAGTTTCTGGAATAGCTGAGTGCTGTAGTATTCCCATTGTAAGTTGAAATGAACAATAACTTTTATGGTGAAAGCAAATGTTTAAAACTAGCCTTGGGGGTTTGACTACTACTGTTTATTGTGTTATCAACAAATCTCACTAACAATTTTGAAAGTCCCTAAAATGATGAATCAAATTTATTCTACCAATACCTCTAGGATAGACATAATCCTTCTCAGGTATGTCAATTTTCTTTATTAAGCACACATTATATAATGAAATTCTAGACTAATTTTCAATATCCCTTTTATCAAAATTACTGTATGCTTTGTTTTATAATGCAGTCAAAGTAAAATCATATCATTAAAACTAGCAATGTTAGGAAAAAGAAGAATATTGTTCTCAATTTAGACACTAAATTACTAAAACCATCTTCAGCTCACCTCATCTACGTCTACATGACTTTCTAAACAACAGATTAGTTCTAGCCAATTTAGAGAAATAGCTGGCAATACAGCAAGTAGGATAATAAGAGTAAACTGGTTTTGTAATTAAATACATGTAGTAATGACTAGACTCATTATTATTCTACTTGAGTCAAACCCATAAATTGTGATTTTAAAGGCACATTTGGAATATAGGCTGCTAAAATCAGATGCTTTTGACAGAATCATGGAAGAAAAAGGAACCACAGACTCATTAAGCTCAATTTCTTTTTGATGATCAAAGCCATTGGTCCAAGGATAAAGTAGGAGCATAAGAGCCCGCTCCCAGCAGTATCTGCATGAGAATTTGAATCATGGTCTTATAGCTTCTCACCTATGTCACTCCATTTAGATTTGGATTATTCCCAAAATATACTGCCATATTATCTATCCAATCAAACATTTCCTTGGACTGTGCAGGCATAATTCCTTCAAATTGCTGTATGACATTAAACTTAGAGTTGCAAAAGTTACAATTTAATGGTGAAAGGTGATACTAGCTTTGGGGGACTGACTTCTACTGTTTATTGTGTCATCAGCAAAGCTTATTAACAATCTTGAAAGTCTCCAAAATGATGAGTTAAATCTACTCTACTATTACCTCTAGGATAAAGAAAGTCATTTCAAGTATACTAATTTCCTTTATTAAACACATATTATATAATAATATTCTAAGCTAACTTGTGATGTCCCTTTTATCGAGATGCTCTCAAGGAGTATCTAGAGTTTTGTTTACTAGTTCTGTTCCTCATCTCAGCTAGTTTCCTTTATATTTCTTTCTTGGATGTCTGAAACTTCCCTTTCTTCTCTCACTAGCCCTAAAGAACCTATTCTTACTAACCAGGTACTGTGATCAGTGCAAGTGAAAAAACCCCATGTGTCTGTGCACATTATCATCACAAGGAACTGGTGAACTGCCACCATTTGCATTTCAAGGTTATAGAAATACAAAAACATACTTGCAGGGGGCAGCGCCTGTGGCTCAAAGGAGTAGGGCACTGGCCCCATATGCCGGAGGTGTCGGGTTCAAACCCAGCCCTGGCCCAAAACAGCAAAAATAAAAACAAAAAACATACTTGCATATCATACTTTAAAAACCATCTTGTAATCATTTCCTATTTCTAAGTAGCATGTGATGTGAAACAGGTGAAATGTTTCAACATGGGGCAGATATGTAAGAAAACACATGCACATGATACACTTAAATTTTGTACTGAGTTTGATAAATAACATGAGAACTTGGGACAGTCTGAATGTTTTCCAGTGTGTGATATGTCAAAAGTGCTTTCATATTTATGTGGCTGTAGAGTCAAATTCAAGCATGAGAAACGGCAGAGTCAAAACATGGTAGTAAAAAATTAAGATTTACTAGCTACTAAATATATACATATGTGTTTAATATGTATACATATTTAAACATAACTATATGCATATGTATAAATATCCATTTATGCATATAAATAAATATAACCTACCATGTATAAAGAAGGATATTAAATTCTGTGAAAGCTGTAAAAACACATAAGACAGTGTACTGGGAGAGTTAGACATACAGGTATTTAAACAACATTGGTTAAAAAATGTTCAGGGCTATAACAAAAGATAGGAGACTTTAGAGAATGATAAGGAAGTTTCTGGAAAGGGTAGGGAGACACTGAGATCAATGTTACTGAACAACAAACCAATCCTCTGAACAAAACTTAATCCACTTTGCCTCCTTTACAATTTTTTTCCTGGCCCTGCTGATCAAGCCAGATAAGTACAACTCTCAGGAGTCATGAGCATGAACTCCAGGACCAGGCTGCCTGGGATCAGATCCTTGCACTACCTCTTACCAACTGTGGGACTAGGAAAATTATCTCTGCCTTAGTTACTTTCTTATAGATGGAGTTGATGACAGTGCATGCTACATGGGATTGTCATGAGGATTAAGCAAGTAGATCTATGTAAACTATTTCAAAGCATATAAGTGACACAATTCAGACAGTCTGCCTGGGGCTATGTAGAGGTGATGGAATAGCACGGTGTGTGAATAGGGGAGGGAAGTGCTCGCTCTTGCTCTTTTCTGGTACAGAATACTTTCCAGCTTTAAAGTCAGTAAAAAAATAGTGAGAAGTACCACACTGGTTAAACAACAAGCTTACAACTTTAAAATGAAAAAGTCCTAGGAAATTTGAGTTCAATGGATCTCATAATAGTCATTTCATAGAGGCTGCCTGTTCACTTTATTGAAGTTGATAATTCAATCATTTTCCAAATCGAATTACAGAGGAACAGATGAATTAACATTGTTCTGTAGACTTCCTGCCATTTGGGTCAGAACAGAGGAAACACCCTGACTTTACCTTATGTTATCCCCTCACTACCCGCCTGCCCCGGCCTTTATCTGAGGGCAGCAAGGCTTCTTCTCAAGCTAGTCTGGGATCTCTGGGTGTGCAAACTGATCTCTGGTCTGCTGCATTTTTTCAGAAGCAAAATGCAGTGAGATGAGATTGTTTTTAAAATGAGTAACTGTCAGGAGAACTGTACAAAAAATACTTTATTTTTAAGAGGCAAATTAGACATCTTGGAGCACTTTCTTTTCAAGATTTTCCTACAGAGTGTTTTGAAAAAATACAACAGAAACAACCACAGAGTCCTCTCCATAGTTTCCGGATAAATACTTGCAATATGAGTGTTTAGGTCTTTGCAGGCGCATCACCAAATTGGGAACTTTTTTCTCCTTCAAAGTTGCTGGAGTTTTGTTTTGTTTTTTTAAACCGCCTCTTTGTCTCCTTAACATGTTAGAGTGAAACAATAGATGGTTTTATTTCTTTAAGATATTGTAAAAGGCATAATTGTTTCTCTTCCTAGATGGAAATATTTTGTTTTTATCAATTAATAGTTCCCTGGAAGTTCAACAAGAGTAGGAAAGGACGAAGCCAGGCCTCAACAGCAGTGGAGATAAGTGTGTCTGAGAGATTGCACTGCCAGATGAGTCTTAGACTATTCTAGAATGAGGCAATCAGTGGTTTAGAAGAAATATAGGAATTATAAGAACATTTGCACAATAACTTTGAAAGAGTGAGCATCAGAGATTCTAATGCTGCCGGGCCAGGAATCTTTGAGTAGCAGAGCACTAAACTATGTTGCTTCAAACACGAGCTGCTGGGCTTGATGGCCATTGTTAAATAGCAAGTTGTGGTGCTCTTGTTTTCTCAATGGACTGAACTGCTTCATTCATAGTTGTGACAGAGCCTCCCTGTAACCCAGAGCCAGCCCTGCAGCAGCTGGCTCTTCAGGCCCTACTAACTCCAGGACTATCTGTTCTGTTACTGTCAACCCCCGTGTCAGGACAAGTTATAAGGAATGACATTCCAATATGACACGGCTTTGTATTGTGGCTGATATGTTCCCTTCCTCTTCTAGGTGGGAAGTATTAAAAATAAATAGAAATTTTCATGATTAGTAAAGTTTTAAAGACCTTTTATTTTAATTCACAGAAATCCCCACCAGATCAAAGCTTTTAGGAAACGAGTTTGCCATAATTCTTATCACTAGAGAAAAATCATGTGACCAATAATCACAAAATTAAGTTTATGTATTGTTTTTCCTTATTTTGACTTTGAAGTCTTTGATTTGATTCCTTAAAGATAACATCTGAATATTCATGCATTCCTGATGTGGGTGTCAGCTAGACAGTAGAGGAAAGCTAGGCATGGAATTAAACATATGGTAGCAATTTAATGCTTAAAGAATAACTTTCTTATACATTCATGTTTGGCAATGAATTCTAATAAAAAAAAACAGGTGAGGCAAATTTCTAAGATACAGGCCAAGCAGGGTGGTAGCTATTGACTTAAATGTGCAAAAGAACCAAAACTTCTGTTCCTACCTCTTCTAAGGCAACATGGATGATGTTGCAAACTCACAATTGTAGCAACTTCATCCATGGGAACAGCATTTCTTAAAGTGTTCCATAGTATGACAATAGCTATTATGAAATAAAGAAGGAAAAAAAGGTAATTGGTTAAATTTTGGGAGACTCTACCCTGAAGAAGGTTAAAGGTAACTTTTTCCTAAAGGACATCCTACAGGCTTTCAAATTTCAATGTGAAGTTTGAATCTGCAAGAGAGAGTTAGCTGCTGCATGCCCTTCCTAAACATTTTTGGTTCTCAAAACCTCTTTTTTATTTTTTGGCTCGAGTTATGAAAATATTTGCCATGGACCTACTCTTTAAAATACATAGCTTTTCATTTAATATCGGGTGAAAGTCAGCTCAAATGTCTTCAAAAAAAATAGATGAAGGTTCAAGGTGGGTACAAGATACTCAGTAGTGGTAGAGTTCATAGCAAACTGGAGGTATTTTCTAAATCTTAAAAGCATTTAAATTCAAATCTCTTAAAGCATTCTTCTGGCCAGGTATATCAATTGGCACTTGCTGCGTAACAAATTGCCCTAAAAATTTAGCAACCTTACACTAATATTTATGATCTTACAGTTTTATGAAATTTAGGGACTTGAGGGCAGCTTAGCTGGGCAGTTTTAGCTCTGAGTCTGATAAGGTCCCAGTCACGTTTCAGCCAAGGCTTCAGCCATCTGAGAGCTTGACTCTGGCTAGAGGAGTCCTTTCAAGTTTATTCCTATGGCTGTTGTCTGGAGGCCTCATTTCCTTGCCACATAGGCCTCTGTGCAGGACTGCTTACAAGGTGGCAGCTGACTCCTGCAGAGTAAGTGAACTAAGTGGGATGAAGAACAAGCAGAAAGCTGCAGGGACTTTTACGTTGTTTCTGAATTTTTTTCAGCTATAAAATAAAGAATGGAAGTGAAGTAAGTAAGACGGCCAACTGGAAGCATAAGACAGCTAAACCAAAAAATTAACAACAACATTTTAATGAAAATAACTGAGTAAGAGCACCAAAGCTCATCAGAGGAATAACAGAAACCATGGTGGGCACAGAAACTTGGGATGGCCACATAGGGAGTTCAAGGAAATGAAATCCTGTCCTTTGCAACAACGTGCAAATTCTTGAATTGGTGAAAATCAGGATCTCATTTTATGCTTTTGATCACTATTTAAATTGAAATTTTTAAATATACAGTTACTGACTCCTGTAGTTCTACTGTAAAAATCTATAAATATAGTCTAACAAGGGGGAAGGGAAAGGAGGGAGAAGGGCAGGGGGAGGAGTGAGGGCGATTGGCGGGATCTCAGCTAATGTGTACAATGTCGAGGTGTTCAGCACCACCCCTAGGAGAAGGGCTCAACTACAACTTGAACCTAATCTTAGAATTGAAAACAATGTGACCTAAAAATTTGTACCGTCATATTAATTTGAAATTAAAAATTAAAAAAAAAGTCTGTAACAGTCCTTTATATATTGACTCATTGTCTGCTATGGACATTACTGGGGCAAATTATTCCAAGTGAATTTCTCTATCCAGGTCACATCACTTAATAGGTGTAGACTTATCAATTCCAAGATGACAGAGACTGATAGTTTGAATAAGTAGAGAAGAAAGGATTCATTCTGTTCTTAGACCTGTGGTTGAGCTGCTATTTACAAAACAAGAGTCTTTTGCTTGCTCTGAGTTTCCAGAGTTAGCCTAAGGTCTTTAAAAAAACACAGTCTCATCATGCCAGTGTGACAAAGTTGGTCTCATCATTTGAAGCTGGGCTTCAGGGAATCCTTAAAATAGACCTCCTGCCCCTTCCTGCTTGTGGCTGCCCTACTTTGGCTCACAATTGTGGATGTTCCTTGAGCGTCTGGTGATCATGTGTTTTCCAAAAGGGGTCAGTTCTATCAAGCCATGCCAAGATGAATGTCACTCTCCTGTTGGAGTTCCTGGCCGGCCAATTTTTTGTTCAGTAGGTTCATAGAGGATGCTGTTGGAAATGCTGATGCAGCAGTGACTTTTGAGGTAGGCACAACTCTCACCATGTTCAGAGTTGGGGTTCGGCTTTGAAGACACATTCTGCCTGCTAGCATCTCAGAGTGGTTAGCCTTGCTGGTTTATTTTCATCTTTGTTGATCTGTACAGTATTGGACTGAAAGCATTCTGACACATTGCAGAGATTGTTTTCACCTCTGAGTAACTGAAGAAACTCTTTAAATATGAATAGATTTCCCCTGGGGCAATCTAGCATTTTAGTCTGTCTTTCCTTTTTTCCTTCCTTCTTTCCTTTTTTTTTTTTTCCTATGATAAAAAGGATTATGGATTATGATAGGTGAAAGATATCAGTAAATGCAATATTGAAATTTTGACATATTCCAAGGAACTATATTACTTATACCTAGACGAGGTTTAAAATAAAAACATTATTTTAGCCTCTTCCTCTATAGCAAGGAAATAGTAGGGCCTCCAAATTTCATCTTCATACTAAGGTTCTAATTATTTAAAAATGGGATGATTGGAGTTGTGCAGGGATGGATCTGGGAACGAAGGTGGTCTTCATGCTGCCATTTAATTGGGTTGACCTCATGTTGTTCACTGAAATTTATAAGGGCATAACTGGAGAGTGTAAATGTAGCACAGCAAAATCACAGTGGGTCTTCAATAAGAGTTCCCATGTGGAAATTCAGAAACTCTTTGCTGTGCTTTCTTTTTAAAATGGACTTGGCCTTAGTTCGTCATATAATTGAATTTGACTAGTGATAGAATTTCCTACTTGCAGACGACCAAACAGTTGTTCTTGAATTGTTAATAAGGATGTGAAATTGAGGTCATGCTGTTAATTTTGTTTTTGTTTTTATTGAACACAGTATGGCTTTTTGGTGTTTTTTCTCTAAGAAAGAGCAGGGCTAGTCATAATCTTTTTATTTCATTCTCTGAGAGAGCCCTTTAATTGGGCCATGTTCCTTTTCATCTCCACTTGGGCTATAGCTGAAGACCTGAATGTATGAGGAATTTGGCCTTAGAAGCTCTGGTGAACATCTCATTTGAGAGGCTATTAGCTGTGGAGGATCTCTGAGCTTCTGTGCCTTGCCACCAGTATACCCTGCTATTAGCTGGGGACAACACTTTCTTTTTCAGGAAAAAAGCAATTTACCAACTTACAGACTCTAGCCTTTTTTTTTTTTTTTTTTTTTCAGAAATGTCAAAAAACTGTCTCCATGTGTGACTAATACTCTCCTAGTACAAGGGAAGAGCAAACTGTGCAAGCGTTCACTGCCAGTTAGGTACTTTGTAAGCTGTTGTGAGTGAGCCCACCCAAAGGCCAATTCTTTTAGATGTACCACAGTATGGAACATTGTGACGAGAATCTAAAACTAGTGGTACTATTATTTTATCTTACTAACAATGTGATTCTTATCTACCATGCTTTGAACAATTAGCTACTTCATCCATCAAGATGTTGATACATGTTTTATTTTCATGCTTCCTTTTCATTCTCCTCCTTGTTTGTACCTGGGCACTATCAGTATATTTGTTCCATTTGTACTGTTTGGAATTGTTTGAGGAAGAACATAGCAGCATAAAATAAGAAGGGATAGTCTAACAACATTTTAAAGTGCACCACAGGAGAAGACTGAGTGGGTCTTAGCCTCACATTCCAGTTTAGTGGTGTGGGGGAGATGGCTGGCTCTGCCTCCGGAGAGCAGACCTTGCTTATCTCCTCTTAACTCCACATTTATTGGCTCACATTGTTAGCCTGAAATTAGAGTGGAAGTTTTTACACTATGGGAATTGGCAAACATAACAAACCAGGTGTGTTTTTCCTTCCAGGAGATTGTGTTCTTAAACACTTTGAGGCTTTGTTGCCTATGGTCAACAGATGCAAAGTGGAGGGCAAAGGTTGATGGTGAGCGTTCACCAAGAGTCTTGCATGCTGGTGGGAATATTATAGCCACTTTAGTTACACAACAATCCATGTAAACTGTAAAGTACTGAGAAAAATCATCTTGCACAGGAGCAACACAATTGGCATGTTTGTAAATGTGTTTTCTTTCAAAATTGTCACTGTAGAAAAAGATGTATTCATTCCACTTAGCTGTCATCACTCAACTTCAAAGCCCCTTCTTGAAATCAGTTTTGGAGAAATGTGTACGAAACACATACATGTTTTCTTACATCACAGTTAAACAGTGATACATAAGGGCTGAAACATCTTCATTCTTACCACATTCACATACACAGCTGGTGGTGATGCAGCAAAGTGATTCCCAAAGCTGGGAGCCACTTGATGGCCAAGTGGGTGCTTGGCTTCACACAAGAAAGAATTCAGGGATGAACAAGCAGAATAAAGTGAATGCTGGGTGTCACAGCCCACCACTGTCACTGCTAGTCAGGGCCCGGGACTGGCCAGGTCTGGGGCCCTGCTTAACAAGGTTCCAGATGCGGACAGCTAAGCTACCTTGCTCCGAAACAATTTCTATTAGGTGCCTGAGGGCTATCTACTTCCAGCAGGAGAGAGAGAGAGTCTTAGAAAGATAAAACAGTCTTAGGATAGATAGATCTTAGTTTTTAGCAGAGCTCGACAATCGTCATCAGAGAGACACCATGCTGGCATTCCGCAGGCAGCAGAGGAGAAAGAGTCAGAGTAAGCAGGTCTGTGATAGAATGCGCATGCTCCCGTCTGCCTTCTCCAGCCTAATATGAGGCTGATCTCATGCCTCTCAACACCACAGGTATAGAGACTGCCAATTCCCCACTGCTCTCATCTCGAGAGCTCTCATGCCTGTTAGGCAAGCTAATTCCCTCTCCATGCCCTTTCCACCCAGGTGTTCCATGATTGAGCTATACAGGTATTTCTTATAACTCTCACTCCTAGCCATAGGCTATAGGGCTGCTACAGCTGGGTTTATTTAGAAACTTTAGAAAGGAAGTCTACTGCACAAGCAGGGCAGGGCTCTCCCTGCAGAGGAGAACCAGGTCCCCCGGCTCCTGTTGTCTTTCTATTTAAGGAACCAGCTAACTAAGGGGGTATTATTCATGGAAGGGGCTGTGTGCCTCCGCCATCCTGAATCTACTGGTTGCAATTTGCCCTGCCTTTATCTTGTTTTGATCAAAGCGATTGGAAACTCTATTCTGAGACCTTCTGACTCGGAAAGACAATGCTGTCACAATAACCAAAGTAATGTCCATGCATAAGGCATTGCCAGCAGCAATGCAGTACCCAGAGCAGCACCTGCCAGTTCCCTGACTCAGTGGCATTCTTTTTGCCCTCATGTTGCTGTGGTTCTCAGCAAGACTGCAGGCTTTATGTACCCTCTGCAGCTCCCACTTTTAGGATGCCCCCTCTATATAAGTTCACAGGGGCTAGCTCTGCTATGTGGGGACAGTCACAGGATCTGGCTCCCCCACCAGACCTCCCTCCCACCCCTGCTCTCCTAGGGTCCCATTCTCCTTTCTGGAGTAGCCCTGGGCAGATAAGCCCGCCTCGTTCCTAAGCAGAGCCAGAGCCAAGGAATGACTCCACTTCCTGCAGTCACCCCAAACCTTAGGAGAAATCTTGGGAAGTTGCCCTTCCTTGGATTCAGGGAGGAAAAGTCCATTTTTCCAGTAGGGGTTGCTGCAGGGAGGAAATAGTTCCTTTAAAAAAGAAAAAAGCCACTGTATTACCCTAACAGGAGTTCTCAGCCTTCCTAATGCTGTGACCCTTTAATACAGTTCCTCGTGTTGTGGTGATGCCCAACCGTAAAATTATTTTCATAAATTATGAACCGTAATGTAAATATCTGATATGCAGGATGGTCTTAGGCGACCCCTGTGAAAGAGTTGTTTGACCCCCAAAGGGATCACGAGCCACAGATTGAGAAGGGCTGCAAGATGAAGTCTTTCTGGCTCACATTTCTCCTCTTACAGTGCTGAGGAATGGGAGAAAGGCAGAGTAGAAATGCTTTGGAGAGGTGGCTGGATGCAGCTTCTCACAGTTCTTTTAGGAACTTGACACTTTTTTTTCCTCAGCCAGGGCCATAGTTGTTTAAAAAGGCAGAGTCTCTAGACAGGCATTGTGGCAAGCACATGGATTCCCAGCTACTCGGGAGGCTGAGGCAAGAGAATCACTTAAGGCCAAGAGCTGGAGGTTGCTGTGAGCTGTGACGCCACAGTACTCTACCAGGTCACAAAGTGAGCCTGTGAGCCTCTAAAAAAAAAAAAAAAAAAAGGCAGAGTCTCACCCATCAGTGAATACCATGAATCCTGCTGCAAAAATACATTTTCTTTCAGTTTTTATGATTGGGAATTCAGTGTGTGAAAAAATGGAGGCAATGTAGCACATTCGATTTTTTTAAAGGCTACATCAGAAGAATAAATGATGAATGCGTGTGTGCATTTGTGCGCAGAGAAATCAGGACTCTCCTCTGTCCGGTGCTCTCGGAGTCTCCTTAGGGCTGCTTATATTACTGTATGTTCGCTTTACTCCCTGATCTTTCAACAAACACTATCATATTTCAAAAACTTATCTTCCAGTACTCCTCTTGCCACTTAGAAAGTGTAGGCGGTCAAGAAGAAAAGAAAAGCTTTGAGAATGGTGTGGTAGGTATCATCTACTCATGTTTATTCTGCTGGGAGAATTGCATTCACTTAACATATGCCACTGATTCCAAACAGGTGGCTGCAGTCTCAGAAACAACAGGAATGTTGGAAATTCAGTTCGTATCACAATTTCTCCCTCTCAGGGAGGTCAGTCTTGGCATCTGAAGGAATAAACGCACTTCATTTAGAACTTGCTTGATTTGGGGGCTGGGGTGAGAGCTCCGCTGTAGAAAGGCTGGAGATGAAAGAGGAAAGTGGGAAGGAAGGACTGGAGTGTGTCTGAGGCTGGCCATGGTGACAGCAAGGGCAGAGATGGGCTGAGGCCACCTGGATTAAAAGGAAGGTATGAGAGAGGGCACTGCTGGGCGGGACCAGCTTGATTAAGCGGAGTTCTACTGTAGCCAGCCCTGGGAACTGCTGACACAGACCGAAGGATGATTGGCTCCAGGATGTATGAATTATATGAAATGAATAACACATGGGGAAGGTCTCAGCTGCATACCCGGCACATAATGGAAATTCAATTAGTGTTAGCTCTCCTTCCCTTCCTGTTCTTGATGGTGCTACCAGGTGACACATAAAACACATTTTGTGAGTTTGGGCTGAGGCATCATTGTGACAATATGGCAATATGGTCTCAGCGCATTTCTAATGTAGGTGAAAGTTGAATTCCATGTGTGAAATGGCTGAGGCAGAAAAAGAGCAAAGTCACAGATCAGGGTAGAAAGAGAACTTGCCCTGCCTTCGCTGGTGTTCAGGAGGCATCACTAGGGGTCTCTCTTCTTTAGAGGAAGCAGGAGTCACGGAAGGCCCAAAGCTAACACTCCCAAGGGCCAACCTGGGAGTGAACACAACTAGGAGAGGCAAACTGAGCCGAGGGAAGAATGTTGGGAAGTCATAAAAACAACCAGGTGATGTGGGCGTCTGTGGATTCTGAACCTTAGACTTGGAACATGTTCAGGAATTAAATCCAACGTCTATCTAAGGAGGTCAGTGTGCACAGGGCAATTAGCAGGGTAAAGAAGGCAGCTGCCTGCTTCTCTAGCCTTCTTCTGCTAGCTAACCTGTATCTCTAGCCATCTTCTGCTAGTTAACCTGTTTCTCTAGCCAACTTCTGCTGATTAACCTGAATCTCTAGCCATCTTCTGCTAGTTAACCTGAATCTCTAGCCACATTCTGCTAGTTAACCTCAATCTCTAGTCACCTTCTGCTAGTTAATCTGAATCTCTAGCTATCTTCTGCTGGTTAACCTGAATCTCTAGCCATCTTCTGCTAATTAACCTGAATTTCCAGCCATCTTCTGCTGGTTAACCTGAATCACTTGTGTCTTGATTGTTTGCCTCACCTTTTTAGAGTTTTCATTCATTTATGAAATTTATAACTATCAGTAAATTTGAAAACAGAACTTTCCTTTTTACTGTTTAATGGACTCCCCAATCTTTAGATACTTAACACATGTGCGCACGCACTGAGTACAAATTGTCATTAATTTCCCACCACCGAGAAAGCCCTTCATGTTTATGTGAGCCTTAAGACCTAGCCCAGAGTCATTTTCAAAGCATTCTCTGACATTCTTATATGTATTGTACATATACATTTCAGGACTTCAGAACACTTTGGTTGAGAAATGGGCCTAGAAGACACCCTGAAAATGATGTTGATTATCTTTCTGTTATTTTCTGCCACCCATAATCCGTCCTTCTTCCTTTTTAGGAGTGGGTAAGGGAACTTTATTTTCTATAGAGGAATTATCCCTCTCCCATTGTGCATAGGATCCTGGTGGAGCTGCCAGTCAACATGTTCTGCCTTCCTGTAGTGGCATATGAGCCACTGTGGCCACTTGGATTGAAATGGAACTCTGTATTTGAGTAGAGAATTCACTACAGAGAACTGGTTTTCCAGGAATTATTTGCAGAATAAGACTTTTCTGCAAAGACAACAGTTACCATCAGGAAGCTGAGAAATTAGGAGCACAATGCCAACTTCTGGTTACTACTGCAACCATTGAAACTAGAAATAAGCACTTTAGCTGTGACTGAGAATTAGTAACCACAGCCAGGATCCCTGACCGCAGGGCCATGATGTGCCTGCTAGGACTGCACCAACAAAGTGGACACAGGCCATGCTTCTCAGCATCTGTTAAGCTAGTCGCTGGATATTAGGAGCTGGATAGCTGACTAAAGCTATCGCAGAAAAGTCAAACACCCGATGTCCGTGCTCTGCATCAGAAACTGCAGAAGCAGCACAAGTGTGGCCTCCACCTCCCTTCTGCCTTTCTGATCTCACACAGACGTATGTGATTAGCTGAATGCTAAGTACCTTCAGAACATAGGCTGCAGGAGAGCTTTCTAGCCTTCTCCATGAATGAAGAGACACTGAGATAAAGGCAGAATAGAGATCGAATATCAATCCACCATAAGAACAACAGACTTTCTCCCTTGGGCTTTGACTCTTGAGCCCCAGTGATTAAAAGGGCAGAAGAAAAATGGTTGGAGCAAATTGTTCCCCTTGTGGTGTCCCGAAGACTGGCCACTTAAATCCTCAAAAGGCCTTGGTCTGTGTCCTTCCAGGCTTCTGTTTCTGTGGGTTTCCCTTTGGGTGTTTGAGCCCCACCATGAGCTTACAATGATTTATCTTTTACCTGTAGCTAGCCAGAGTTGAGCTCTGTTATTTATAATTAAACCACCTTAACCAATGTATGCCTGAACACTGTTGGCAGCGCCAGCATCCTCAAATTCCTGCAGAGTGAATGTGTTAACTCTGCATACAGAGCTAACTGGTCCTTACTGTGAGGAGCATCCCTTGGAATTCCAGTTTCTGGAATCAAAATCCAAAGAAGTCTTCAGACATCACCTACCCCAAACTCTCATTTGTTTTTTTAAGGTGAAGAATTTAAAGCACAGAGAACAGCTCATTTCGTGTCAGGCAAAGTTTTTTTTTTTTAAATTAATATTACAGGTATTCTTTCTAAAATAGTTCATGAAGATAATAAGCACAATCCTTTTAACAGCATAGAAATGTCCTGGGGGTGGGGGGAGAGGGGGAAGATATATAAACAACTTAAAAATTAAAAAACATAGGTTTTTATTAGTAAATTGTTCCTGTCATTACCTGTTTCAGCATAGAATTTGTAGCCAGACTTGTGAAAACCTATAAACATCTTAGAGAAAGTTTTTGATAGGAAAATCATACTTAGTAAAAAGCTTTGGGGGTTTTGAATCTTTAGTGAAAAGGCTGTTGGGGTTTTTAATGCAGCAATTGATCTGTTGGTTTTTTTTTTTTTTAATTTAAAAATGACAACAGGCCGTCTATCAAAGCTTACCAAAATATAAACTTTGTCAATGGTCCAGCCACATCTTATATCCTATACAGATTTTGAAATGTACTCTGTATCCTCCCACAAAAACACTTCCTGATGAATAATGTTTGACTTGGTCTTTTATAGTAGTGGCCCAAAGACTTAAAAAAAAATTTTTTTTAAGAAGCTACTACAGGAATTTCCAATTTCATAAATTTTAACAGCTGTTTCTGCCTCTAGGCCTATAAGTGGAAATGATTTCCCTCGAGCCAATTTCATTAATTTGTTTTTATTATTTTAGGATAGCTATGCTTTAGCTGGCTGGGTTCTGACACCAGTGGTGAGGGTGGTGCAGCAGTTCTGGTTCTACACGGTATTCCTCTGAGGGCTCCCCCTGAAGACCACCCAGATGTGTGAATGGAGCCAGAGCAAGTAGAGTGTCCCTAAAGTGGTGTTACATGGCCCATGTTCTTCACTCACGTCTGGAGCAGTTCTGCTCAGCACCTCGGGGGATTTCTTGGGGGACAAGGGTACTCAGCAATTTCCCAGGGCGTTAGAAGAACATTATTTCCTTCTAGCTTGTATGTGCTTAGCATCCCTTGGGTGTTTAAGCCCATACCAGTCGGAATGTGCTTGGAGTCAGAGGTGAGAAGGACTGAGCTCAAACGCAGCATACCTTCAAGAAGACTGAGCCATGGGCGGCAACTATGACTCAAAGGAGTAGGGCATCAGCCCCATATACTGGAGGTGGCAGGTTCCAACCTGGCCCCAGCCAAAAACTGCAAAAAAAAAAAAACCAAAAAGACTGAGCCATGGTTTCAGATTTGTCTCAGCAAATTCAGGATGATGATATCTGCACTACTGATTCCACAGTGCTATTGTGTGTATAATAAGTGGAAATAAAGATGCACACATTTCAAAAGAAATGTTGATATGTACTTTAACTGTCTTCTTTTAGACAGGAGTTTAATATGAAGCTTCCCTTTGTGTCTTAGCACCTTTTTCTCTATATAGTGCAGTTGAGAAAAAAGAAAGTTTGGTTACTTCTTTTTTTATTGAGAAATTTAATAAAATAATAAAATGATTTTAATGCTAAAGGATAATTTAAAAGGGAGAGAAGTTGTGATATTTCCTTGAAAAATCCAAGGCTTTTGGTCACTAGAGATTCTATGAGTGTATTTTTTTTTTTTGATGACTTTTACTCCATTTAAGAAGTAATTACGTGATGGACAAATGTCCATAAATACATGAATGGATTGATAGGCATATGCATACTATGGAGGACTACGTAGTCATTAGAAAAATTGGCAGCTTAATATCTTTTATGATGACCTGGATGGAACTGGAAACCATTCTTCTAAGTTGGTGGTTCTCAACCTTCCTAATGCTGTGAGCATGTAATACAGTTCCTATGGGTCGTGACCTACAGATTAAGAACCGCTATTCTAAGTGAAACATCTTAAGAATGGAGAAACCCCCCCTGTACTCAATATCAAATTGGAACTAGTTGATAAACACCTATGTGTACATATGGCAGTAAATCTCAATGAAAATCAAGCTGAGAAGGCACGAGGGAATGGGTAAATTCACACCTCTTTGGTACAGTGCACACTATACAGGTGAAGGACACACTTATAAATGTGATTTAATCTGTACAAAAGTAAAGTCTATAAACAAAACACAGGTGTCCCTTGATAGTCTGTAACAAAAAATATTATTCACAAAATAAGAAATAGACAATGGGATCAAGCATAGTGTGATTACTTCAGTTCATTTACACCAGGGGTCCTCAAACTATGGCCCATGGGCAACATGCGGCCCGCCGAGTATGTTTATCTGGCCCGATGCATGTTTTTGCCTCCGCTGCCTGTCCTGTTTAGCGGCGGACTCATCCTGGGCCCGTAAAATCTGTTAGCGGAAAAAACATTGGTTGCATTCCCAAACAAATTGTGTGGATTCACTGGAAAAGTTGCAAAAGGAGTTCCAATTTAGATTTAAAGAGCTTCATCTCCATGAACAGGACAGACAGCTTTTCAATAAACCATTTTCTATTGACATTGAAAATGTGGAGGTCAGTCCCTGAAGTCGCTGCCCCGGCTGCTCCTCTGCCAGCTGCTCCAGTGCCACCTTGGCCGGTGTCTCTGGCAAGCAGGAGCCAGGCGCTGATGGGTGTGGTGGGGGTGACTGAGCGCTCCTGCGGATCTGGCTCTGGCTCTGAGTGGGCAGTGGCTTTCCGGCTTCTCCATGGGGCTGGCCTGCGGCACCCGGGTGCTCTAAGAACGTTTCCACTGTTGCTCGGAGGACACACAAGGTGGGATTCAGAATTCCTGGAGAATGGCCATTGTGAGAAGCTGGAAGTATTTCTTTAAATTCCGTCTCTTAGTTTTTCAAAGAAACATCAAGAAACCATGAACAACATTGGTAATGAAGAGTTTGACTGCCACTTGCTTGATGAAGGTTTTACTACCAAGGACATTCTGGATCAAAAAATCAGTGAAGTTTCCTCTGCTGATGACAAGTATGCCTTCTATGTAGCAGACCTCAGAGATGTTCTGAAGAAACACCGAAGATCGCTAAAAGCTCTTCCTTGTGTCACTCCCTTTTATGCAGTCAAATGTAATGACAGTAGAGTGATTATGAAGACCCTCACTGCCATTGGGACAGGATTTGACTGTGCTAGCAAGACTGAAATACAATTGGTGCAAAGTCTCAGGGTGCCTCCAGAGAGGATTATCTATGCAAATCCTTGTAAACAAGTGTCTCAAATTAAGTATGCTGCCAGTAATGGGGTGCAGATGATGACTTTTGACAGTGAAGTTGCCAGAGCACATCCAAAGGCCAAGTAGGTTTTGAGGATTGCCATTGATGATTCCAAAGCAGTCTGTCGAGTCAGTGTTAAATTTGGTGCCACACTCAAAACCAGCAGACTTCTTTTGGAACTGGCCAAAGAGCTAAATATTGATGTCATTGGTGTCAGCTTCCACGTGGAAAGTGGCTGTACTGATCCTGAGACCTTCATGCAGGCAATCTCTGATACCTGCTGTGTCTTTGACATGGGAGCTGAGGTTGGTTTCAGCATGTACCCGCTTGATATTGGTGGTGGCTTTCTGAATCTGAGGATGTGAAGCTTAGATTTGAAGAGGTCACTGGTGTAATTAACCCAGCATTGGACAAGTACTTTCCATCCGACTCTGGAGTGAGAATCATAGTTCAGCCAGGCAGATATTATGTTGCTTCAGCCTTCACACTTGCAGTTAATATCATTGCCAAAAAAAATTGTATTAAAGGAACAGATAGGCTCTGATGATGAAGATGAGTCCAGTGAACAAACCTTTATGTATTACATCAATGATGGAGTATATGGATCATTTAATTGCATCCTTAATGATCATGCTAACGTAAAGCCTGTTCTGCAAAAGAGACCTATATCAGATGAGAAGTATTATTCATCCAGCTTATGGGAACCAACATGAGATCGCCTTGACTGGATAGTTGAGCACTATGGCTTGCCAGAAATGCATGTGGGCATCTTTGAAAATATGGGTGCTTACACTGTAGCTGCTGCTTCTACTTTCAATGGATTCCCGAGGCCAACAATGTACTATGTGATGTCAGGACCGACATGGCAACTCATACAGCAAATCCAGAACCCAACTACCTACCTGAAGTAGAAGAGCAGGATGCTGGCACTCTGCCTGTGTCTTGTGCTTGGGAAAGTGGAATGAAACATCACCCAGCAACTTGTGCTTCAGCAAGTATTAATGTGTAGATATCATTCTGTAGCTGTTAACTGCAAGTTTAGCTTGAATTAAGGGATTTGGGGGAACTTTTAACTTAACTTAATTTAACTTAATTATTGATAGTTTTGAAATGTCTTTGTAAGAGTAGGGTTGGCGCAGATGCAGCAATATGTAAGACTAGGAGATGGGGTAACACGTATCTGTGTTCCTATGGAAACTATTTGAATATTTGTTTTATATGGATTTTTATTCACTTTTTAGACATGCTATGAAAGAGCACCTGTCCACTGCTCAGCAAACATTTATAGCTTGTAAAGTGGCAGAATGGGCCCAAAGTTTAGTGTTGTGACCTATTTTAAGAATAAAGTATCTTGAAATAAAATAAATATGGATACAATTTACCAAATGGAACTGGTTGAACTGTAGAATTGCGAATCTCTGAAAGACACATTCAAGTCAAGCAGCCTTCCTAATTTCTATGCATTTCTCCCCTCTAAGACATATCCTAATCTCAGGAACCATGCACACAAAAT
This sequence comes from Arctocebus calabarensis, assembly GCA_963573935.1. NCBI lineage: Eukaryota > Metazoa > Chordata > Mammalia > Primates > Lorisidae > Arctocebus > Arctocebus calabarensis. The sequence continues at coordinate 3,536 of CAUYON010162056.1, read as the reverse complement.
GGCAACCATCTTCGACAGCAGTTATATCTGTGAACAGAAATTTTCCAGAATGAAACATCTGAAACCTCCAACCAACTCTAGACTAACTGATGCACATTTGCATCGCTTGTTACGACTAGCAGTTACAAATATGGAACCGAACATTGACCATCTCATTAGCCAAAAGCAGGCCCATAGTTCCCATTGAAATACTGATAAGTTTGTTGATTTAACTTTATTGGTCTTCATTTTAAATATTGTATTTTTTCCCATTTTGTTTTTTTACTTCAAAATAAGATATGTGCAGTGTGCATAGGAATTTGTTCATAGTGTTTTTTTAAAACTATAGTCTGGCCCGCCAATGGTCTGAGGGACAGTGAACTGGCCCCCTGTTTAAAAAGTTTGAGGACCCCTGCTCTGGAGACTGGAGGACTGTGTGTCCTGTGGAAGGTGAGTGCTGGGGGAGCTGTGTACCCTATGGAAGGTGGGTGTTGAGGGAGCTGCATGCCTTATGGAAGGTGGGTGCTGAGATAGCCATGTGCCATATGCAAGGTGGATGCTGGGGGAGACATGCACTCCATCGTAGGTGCGTGTTGGGGGAGCCATGTGCCCTGTGGGAAGGTGGGAGCTGGAGAGTGCCATGTGCGCCGTGGAAGGAGAGTACTGGGGGAGCCATATGCCCTATGAGAAGGTGGTTGCTGGGGGGCTGTGTGCCCCATAGGAAGGTGGGTTCTGGGGGGGTGGCGTGTGCCCAGTAGGAAGGTGGGGGGGCCGTGTTCCGTATGGAATGTGGGTACAGGGGAATCTGTGCCTGAAGCAGGAATCTGGGCCTGGGGAAAACATCGCCCTGCAGCTGTAGAGCTCTGTGGAAGTGTGTGCACTACAGGAAATTGCCCAGAAAGTGCAAAGGAAAAAGGATGGAAAACTACCTTTGACTAGTGTCCTGGTCGCATTCTCTACTGACTAGTCTTGACATTGTGTTCTAAGGCAAAGGAGAAATATCTAAGTGCCTATGTCCATTTTCATAGAGAAGGCAACAAAGTCTGGACTTGGAGCTGAGAAGGAATACATCAACATTGGCACAGTGTTATACTATGTGGCAGGCATTTTGCCTACATTATCTTATCTATTCCTACAATATATCTAAGGGATAAATACCATCATGTACAATACACAGAGACCCAAAGAGTTTAAGAAAGGTCACCATGCCAGGAAGCAGCAGAGTGGAGATTCAAATCCAATTTTGGCCAATACCAAGCCCAATGCCTTTCTGTACTGTTCTCTCTGATGAGGTCTAGGCTCTTGGAAGAGTGGTGGTCTAGGGCCAAACTCAGGGAGGGGGTGATGATGGCCTGGGATTGTAATAAGCCAAGCTTTGGTGGGAACAGGGTTTGCTGTGAGTTGTCAAGACTGGGGAAATCTGAAAGGCAGGGACAGGGGCAAAACTGGAGCAAATATGAAGATGGAGTCTGTGGCTCATTGAGTAGATCACTGGCCCCATATACAAAAGGGGGTGGGTTCAAGCCTGGCCTTGGCTGAACTGCAAAACAGAAAAATAGCTGGTCATTGTGGCGGGCGCCTGTAGTCCCAGGTACTTGGGAGGCTGAGGCAAGAGAATCTCCTAAGCCCAGGAGTTGGAGGTTTGCTGTGAGCTGTGTGATGCCACAGCACTCTACCGAGGGCAATAAAGTGAGACTCTGTCTCTAAAAAAAACAAATGAAGATGGAGAACCCAATTAAACTGAAGCCCCAATGGGCTAGGAAAAGGAATTGAGATTAGTGTTAAGTCAATGGGATGACAGTGGGGCCCAGAATGTGCCAAATCAAAGAAAACGAGGTCCAAGCAGAGGTCAACAATTCCATGAGACAAATTGTCACCAGTAGCACCAATGGCTCCCGGGGTAACTGTGACCATGTGCATAGGCAGTGAAGGTGTTTGCATTTCAAAGAGGCTAAGTTCATGGCCATTCTAGAACTAGAACCTGTCTCCCTTGACCCCTATTTCTGAACTCTGTTTACACTTGTTTTTACCACCCATTAATTCCAGAATTGGGTGGAAACAGATAAAAATGAGTGGATGGGCTGGACCACAGCATGCTTAGCTTGTTGAAATGATCAGAGGGCATGAAAGTGAAAAATACTGGTCAGGTTTAGTTTAGGAAAACATTCGATGTTTTTACAGCACTTTGCATTTTCTCCCTTGCTTGCCATGAATTGTCACGATTAGATAGAAGAGGAGCATTCAGGAATCCTGTTCCCAGATGGAGCTTTCTATCTTTATTGATACAAGTCAAGACCCTTCAGTCAGATGTATTCATCCTTGACCGAACACCAGAATCACCTGAAAAGCTGCTTAAAAATGCTAACCCCTGGGATTACTTCCTACCAATTATGAGGGTAGATTTCTGAGTTCCTGAGGTGGTTCTAACATAAATCCAAGGTTAAGTATCACTGTCTTTCCTGACTGCAGCAGAATGACATTGAAAGAGACAAAAAAAAATTAGCCCCCTCTTCTTCTTTAATCTCCTGTGGGATTCTGAGAACAGCTCTTTTTATAGAGCAGCCATCAGGCAGCTGTACTGCACGTTGATTCTCAGGGAAGATTCTGAACTCAAAACTAGTCATGAGCTTTAGCTACTCTGCAGAAAGATGCTACAAAGATGTACAGGCTTCTAAAGCTGTATCACAACAGAACCTTGAAGACTGGCCTTCCCTTTATTGGAAAAGGAAACTGGATCCACTGGTCAGCCTTAAGTAAATGAGGTGTGCTCCCAAGAACTACCTAAGGGTAAGATTTAACTAGGAAATTCTAATCTTCAGTGGCATATGTGATGGGGAAAAGCAATGAAACATCCTTCTGCTTGGTGATGGGTGAAGCCCTAAAGACTCAATCTGGTCTTGATGAACATCCAAGAATCCGGATGCGCACACCCCGCTGAGGCAGGGGTTTCTGCCAACGACGAGGGTAAGGAAGTCTGCGGTTTCTCACAGTGTCAGATTTGTTCAGTTTGGGTTTAAACAAATACCATAATTTCTATCCTGGGGTGTAGACAAGCAGGTTTTACTCTGGTATCCAGATGCCGCTTCTACTCTTGGAACTTGTTGTGAATCTAATAAAAACCAAAATTTTGGTTAACCTTCAGCTTGTTCTATATCATGTCATTCCACATTATTTAAAGTAGTTCCCATTAGCTTTGTAAAAAAGAATAAAATTTAAGTTTTAGTCAAGACAGAATTCTTTCAAAATTATTATGAAAAAGTTCAATTATGCACAGAATCATATGATAAACTCTTGTGTGCATCATTTAGTTTTTTAACAAATATCAACTCACGGCAAATTTTATTTCACCAATACACTTGCCCATATTCTTTTTTTAAATAAGGGCACAGCCCTTGACCAGAAACTTTTTTTGTTTGTTTTGTTTTGTTTTCCCTATTGGGTTTTTTTTGTTGTTGTTGTTGTTGGGGATTCATTGAGGGTACAAGAAACCATGTTACACTGGTTGCATTTGTTAGGAAAAGACCCTCTTACAATTGTGTTTTGCCCCCAAAAGGTGT
>CAUYON010162054.1:0-12271 GCA_963573935.1 Arctocebus calabarensis | reverse complement strand
GTTTCCCCAGTACCCTGCTAAGATGCACCGTAGGTGTGATCCCACCAATTGCCCTCCCTCCACCCATACTCCCCCCTCCCCTCCCCTCCCTTTCCCCTTTCCCTGTATTCCTATGCTATAATTGGGTTTTAGCCTTCATATTATAACTAAAAATTAGCTTCATATTAGGGCTGAGTACATTGGATACTTTTTCTTCCATTCTTGAGATACCTTTTTGTTTCTTATAAGACTTCCAAATGAATAAAATATCTGCCCTCATCCCCTCCCACACACATTATGGAGAGTCACCTTCTTTATCCAAAATGCACAATTGATTAATGCACAACTGATTAATGCACAATTAATTATATCTAAAAGAAAAAATACCTTCACAGTAACGTTTAAACTGGTATTTGACCAAGCAATTGGGCACAACAGTCTAGCCAAGTTGACTCATAAATTTAAGTGTCATATATGTTTTGTATGTATATTAGGATGATACAGAAAGATGAATATACATATTGGAAATATAAATTGCTTAGTAAATGAGCTTTAGAATTTTTCCCTGAGTTTTAAGGTTATATTTAATCAAGAATGTGTGAGAAATAACAGTCCTACCCAATATCGTACAGTAACAGACACAATAACAATACGTGGATGAGTAAATACCATACCTCTTAATTTGAGTCACCAGAGCTGGAAATAAAATACAAATGGGGAAGGGTTGCTCTCAATGTTTCTTTGTTATACAAAGAGTTTAATCACATCAAAATAATTTAGTCTTGTAAATTTACCTATTCATTAGTCCAATATTATTCATTGACCATCTCCTATATGCCTGGGGGACAGAAAAGAGCAAAACAAAAAATCTGTTCTCACAGAATTTTCATTTTAATGGACGTTAACTGGGGACAAAGAAGTTAAACATGGCATATGGTTATGGTTGTAAGGAATTAGAAAATGTTATGGAGAGAATTTTAGAAAAGTTATTATGTGAGTTGGCTGAATAAAAAATGAGATTTTATTAAGAATGGAAAAAAGGCAACAGCAACTAGGGAGAAACTTGGGACTGGATCATGTTTGGATTACTCAAGAAGTGGCCAGAGACAAACTTGTTCAGAGTTAGAAGAGTGGTAAGAGATGATGGCAGAGGACAGGGCAGCTTAAATGTCTTAGTCTTTTTTGGGTATGATAAAATTTTTGTGGTTTTAATGTGCATTTCCCTCATCATTAATGATGTTGAGTATATTTTGTAAATGTTTGTTGGCTATTTGTATATCATCTTTTGAATAATGTCTGTTGCTGTCTTTTGCCCATTTTTAAATGGGGTTATTTGATTTTTCTTATTGATTTGTTTGAGTTCCTTGCAGATTTTGAATATTTATCCCTTGTTGGATATATTGTGTGTGGTACTTTCTCTAATTTTGTAGGTTGTCTGTTTACTCGGTTGTTTATTTCTTGTGTTGTGCAATTTTCAGCTTTATTAAGTCTCATTTTATTTATTTACCTATATTTCAGGATATTACTACTCAGCCATAAAAAAATATATAAAAATGTCTTTCACAGGAATTTGGATGGAACTGGAAGCCATCATCCTAAATGAAGTATCTCAGGACTGGAAAAACGAACACCACATGTTCTCACTTATAAGTGGGAACTAAGCAATGGCTACACATGGTCATACACATTGATAGTGACATGATAAACCAGAACTTTAAAACAGATGTTTGTCTCCCAAACAGTATAATAGACTTTGGATACTCAGAAGGGGATATGATGTGGGGAAAAGCAGTCAAAAATTACCTATAAGATAACAATTTATTTGTGTGATGGGTAAACTAAAAACCCTGACTTTCCGACTATACAATTCATCCATGTATCAAAAAAGCTACTTGTATCCCTTAAATCTATTGAAATTTCTAAAGAGGAAAAAAAAAGGATTATTTGCCAGATATAATTTATAATTGTGGTTTAAAATAAAAAAAGAAGATATTCAAAACCTTACTTTACTTTGACAATAAAATATAATTTTGCTACCATGAAAAAAGAAAAATAAAAGATTTTGAATTTAACTCTTAGTGTGATGAGATCCCTTGGAGAAATTTGAGTGAAGGAGGGATGAATCTTAGATTTTGAAAGGATTTTTTCTGACAGTTTTGTGGAAAAGAACTTTCTATTAGGAGGCTATAATCGAAGTGTTTAGGAAAGTCATCCGAACTAGGGTGGTACCACTTGGGGAAGTAAGAAGTTGCTGGATTCTGCATGTATTAAAAATATCTATCCAAACAAAAATATTAAATTCTTTAATTAAAACTGTTCAGAGTTTTAGCCTTAAGGCACAGAACTAAGTTTGAATGCGATAATTTGTATTAAGATACTTCTGAAAGGAAAAAGTAACCCTTCTAGAAACACTAAGCAGTGAATTTAGACAGTTTGGAGTGTGAATCTTGTCTGTCTCTGTGTAGCTATTACGACCAATGATAGATCTTTAAAATGACCCCTAATGGTACATACTTTGCAAAGTTGCTATGAATTGCATAAAATATGATATGCCATTAAGCCCATTTTCACTCTCATCTCCGTTGTAGCTCCATGGACCCTTTTGCTTCCTGTTTCCTCTTCACTTTCGAAAAATTCAGAGTAAATTTCAGTAATCACTACCCCGAATTTGTTTTGGGATCATTGTATTCCTCCTGTTTGAATGATTTTTTTTCATGGATTGAGCTATTCATGTACCTATCTACCTATTTAGGTTTCTATCCAATCAATTGTTTTGCAACATAGTGAAGAATAAGCCATGAATTAAAAAGAAGCAAAGAAATTCATGACTGATACCATCATATTTACTTTTCCACATTTTGGTAGAATTGGCTTTCACTGTTCAATAAATAAAGCCTAGCTTTTCCCTTCCAAAATTTGTATATTACAAGGTATAAGTGAACCTGTGGGCAAGAAGTGTTTATTTGGGAGGGCACAAATTATGGTGACTAACACAATGATAGTGACATGATAAACCAGAACTTTAAAACAGATGTTTGTCTCCTTTTATGAAAATATGTGAAGCATTCAGAGCTTATGAGAAACAGTGGACTTATTGTTCTAACATGGCCAAACCTAAGTATTTTTTTTTTGCATAGACAAGTCTTTTTTTTAAGTCTTAAAAACTACAGTGGTAAGGAATACCACTGAGTGCAAAATTATAATAATGAAATAATAATACTTGATTCATTTTGAGCCTTGTTCATCATTTGTTGGACATTCTAGTGAACCTGTGCATCAGGCTACTTATTTCTCTTAAGAATCTTCTGACAGCAGAAGCAATTTTTATTTCTACTTTAGATAGGGAATTAAACTTGAAAGAGTTAAAGAAGTCACCCCTGGTTGTCCCAAGTCATCCCACGCAGCTCATAAGTGATAGGGCTGTGATTTCAACTCAGGTCCGTCTCTAAGCTTTATTAATCTTCAATGTCCCTTCAGATTAGGAATGAATAGTGTGAGACATTTTAATGAAATTCCTAGATATATATATAGCCCATAGAAGATCAGAATTCCAAACCTTCTAAAGAGGATTTTCAAACCTCTATTTTTAAAATTTTTGCTAGACAAATAGATCGAGTTCACATATGGGGTTTTCCCTTCTATGAAACTCAAGCTAAAAAGGGCAGCCCAAACCATCCAGAAGATAATTACTATTGCTAGAATTGTCATTGACATGGGGGTTTTGTTAGAAAAAAGCAACAGAAAATTTAGCAAATAAAACTAGATTCAAAGGGCTGTACCTGTGGCTCAAAGGAGTAGGGCACTGGCCCATATACCAGAGGTGGTGGGCTAAAACCTGTCCCTGGCCAAAAACTGAAAACAAAACAAAACAAAACAAAACAAAACAAAACAACTAGATTCAAGTAGAAAAAAAATAAAATTGGAAAACACTATTTGTAAAAATAGAGTAAGGCACTTTTTCTTTTTTCTGTGTTTTGATCTCAATTTACAAAATGTGATTTTCATTGGAAAATGTTTTTATCTCAGTCATTTTGTTTTCAGAGTTCAGTATACCACATTAAAACTCAATGCTATACTGAATTGTTTCTTTTTCAACCAACTTCAGCTTTCAATGAGTAAAAAAAATAACAGAGAACCTGTGTGAAAGGCACAGAAAGCAAGGAGATAAAGTTCTAAGTTTTTTTTTTTCCTCTATAAAGAGGTTTATACAATGATTGGAGCAGACATGAGGAAATTAGACCAAATGGTAGTGTTAAATCCATTAGCCAACCTACATTCTCTAGTGAAAAATGACATAACTTTTAACAGTTTGGGTGAAAAAATTAAATATGTGGCTAGGATCTTTAATTCCTGTGTGGGTTACTCCCCTAGTAAGTATTTGCTAAAGTTTCACCATATGCACTTCTTTGGCTCACACTTCAGATCATGTGTAAAATTTATTTAACAGACATATTCTCAAAACAAGTTAAGCTATGAGAGGTCTTTTTCCATTTCCTTGGTAGGTTTTCATTCCATGTTATTCGTTCAGGGGTTAGGAATATCTCTAAATGTGTGTCTGTACATGTGTGCAAATTAGTTTTGCTGTAGAATATTTAGGATTATTTTAGAAATATAATAATTTAACAGTTTTTTCATTTGGATTGAAGTGCTTTCTTGAAGTAAAAAGAAATACAATATATCAAAATTGAAGAAAAGCAGCTGAAGGAGACAGATGCTCTCTTTCAGAAAAGAGTTTGCCTAATTTTATTGCCCTTCACAGATAACGGTGTTTTTTTTTTTTAATAAATTGAAGGTTTATGGCAACCCTGAGTCAAGCCAGTCTATCAACATCATTTTTCCAACAGCATGTGCTCATTTTGAGTCTTCATGTCACATTTTGGTAATTCTAGCTATATTTTAAACACTTCTATTATTATTACGTCTGTTAAGGCGATCTGTGATAAGTGGTCCTTGATGTTACTATTGTACTTGTTCTGGGGAACCAAGACCCTCATCCACATCACGTGGAGAACTTCATCTATAAATGTTATATATTTTCTGATTGCTGCACCACTGGCAGAGTCCTCCCATCAATTTCTTTCTCCATGGCCTCTTTCTACTCTTGTGACACAATAATGCTGTAAATTAGGCCAATTAATAACCCAACATCTAAAGTGGCCTTTAGATGTACAAGGGAAATGAGGAGTCTCATGTTTCTCATTTTAAATCAAAAGCTAAAAATAATTAAGCTTAGAAAGGAAGGCTTGTTGAAAACCAAGGTAGGTCAAGAGCTAGGTCTCCTGTGTGAAACAATTAGCCAAGTTATGAATCCAAGGGAAAGTTCTTGGAGGAAATTAAAGTGGTACCTGAGTGACCACACAAAAAATAAGGAGAACGAGCCCTATTGCTGATAAGAAGAAAGCTTTAATGATCTGGATAGAAGAGCAAACCAGATGCAACATTCTATAAGCCAAAGCCTAATCCAGAGCAAGGACATAATTCTCTTCAATTCTATGAAGGCTAAGACTGGTGAAGAATCTGCGGAACATAAGTTGGAAGCTAGTAGGGGGATCATGAGGTTGAAGGGAAGGAATCATCTCTGTAATGTATAAGTGCAAGATGAAACATCAAGTGTTGATGTACAAGGTGCAGTATGTTATTCAGAGGATTTATCTAGGACCAGGGAATACACTTTTTTTTTTTTTTTGTAAAATTTGTTTTTGTTCAGATTGAGTCAATTTTTTATATACATAAGTGTTTCCTTCAGTCAGATAGTGTGCACTGTACCCCATAGGTGTGAATTTACTCATTCCCTCATTCCCTCTCCCCCAGCTTGATTTTCACTGGGATTTACTTCCATATGTGCACTTAAGTGTTGATTGATTATCCCATTTAGTATAGAGTACAGGTATTTGTTTCTCCATTCTTATAATGTTTGATTTAGGAGAATGGTTTCCAGTTCCCTCTAGGTTGCTCCAAAAGATACCAGATCACCAGTTTTTTTATAGCACAGTGGTACTCCATATTATGCACATACCACATTTAATTAATTCATTTACATATCGATGGGAACTTGGGTTATCTGCATATCTTTGTGATTGTGAATTGAGCTGCTATAAACATTTGAGTGCAGGTGCCCTTTCTATAAAATTACCTTTTTCCCTTTGGGTATGTACCTAGCAGTGGGAGAGGGATATATTTTTAATAAAAATGAAACAGCTTTCTATTAGATGATGCCATCTAGGACTTTTCATAGCTAGAGAGGAGAAGTCAATGCTGGGTTTCAAAACTTCCAAGCTCAGGCTAACTCTCTTATTAGAGATTAATGCATCTGACTTTATGAGCTTTAAATTGAAGTCAGTGCTCATTTACCATTCTGAAAATCCTAGGAACCTTAAGTATTACAGTAAGCCTACTCTGCCTATGCTCTATAAATGGCACAAATTCTGGATGATAGCAAATGTGTTTAGAGTAAGATTTACTAAATATTTTAAGTCTACTGTTGACACAACTGCTGACAAAAAAAGATTCCTTTCAAGATATTACCACTCATTGGCAATGCACCTCTTTACTCACCTACTGTGGTAGACACGTATAGGAGACAAATGTCATTTTCATGCCTGCAAACACAACACCCGTTCTGCAGCCCACAGATCAAGGAAAAGCTTCAAATTTTAAGTCTTATTATTTAAAAAATACATTTCATAAGCTTGTCTGATATAGATAGTGATTCCTTTGATGGATCTTAGGAAAGTAAATTGAAAACATTCTGGAAAGGAGTCACCATTCTAGATGACATTAAAAACATTCATAATTCATGGGAGCAGATCCAAATACCAATATTAAACATTAATGAGAGTTTGGAAGAAGTTAAATCCAACCCTAATGAATGACTCAGTAGGATTAGGACTTCAGTGGAGGAAGTAACTGTAGATGTCATGGAAATAGCAAGAGGACTAGATTTAAAAGTGAAGCTTGAAGACGGGAGTGGGTTGTAGCTATTTCATGATGAAAACTGAACAGACCAGGAGTTGCCTCATATGCAAGAGCAAAACAGGTGGTTTCTTAAGATGAAATCTATTCTTGGTGAAGATGCTGTCAATATTAACAACAAATGATTTAGAATATTATATAAACTTTAATAAAATAGGAGCAGAGTTATTGATTCTAATTTTAAAAGAAATTCTGTCATGGAAAAAGTGCTATCAAACAGCATTGCAAGGTACAGAGAAATCTTTTGTGAAAGGAAGAGTCAAATAATGTAGCAAATTTCACCATTGTCTTATTTTAAGAAACACACAGCCACCCCAAACTTTAACAACCACCAACCTGATGTGACAGCAGCCATTAACCCGGAGCCAAGACACTGTACTCACATGAAAAGATTATAACTCACTGAAGGCTCAGATGAAAGTTATCATTGTTTTTTAGCAATCAAGTCTCTTTGAATTAAGGAATATGCATTGCTTTCTAAGACCCAGTGCTACTGCATACTTAATAGACTATAGTATAACACAAATATAACTTTTATATGCTTTTGGAAACTAAAAGAAATGTATGGTTTGCTTTATTGTGATAGTCACTTTATTGGGGTGGTCTGGAACCAAACCCATGGTCTCCCTCAGTCTGCCTGTATTTCTTATTGTTCTCCAAATGAAAATGGACTTCAAACTTGATCTCTAGTAAAGGAATGTTTGACAAATCAATGCCATTCACAAAAAGTTATGCAAGGCCAAAAATTAGATGCCATTTTTTCTCAGAAGGTAAAACACTTCATGAGGATGCTCACACCAAATCATTAGCCTTAGAAATGCTAAGAAGCTGCTTAAAATTAGAGTGGGGAGGTCCTATGGGTTGACAAGTGCATGGAAAACTGTTTGCAAAGAGACTCCTCCTCTAATACACGTGAGTTTCAGGGAGGAAAGAATAGGTAACTCCTCAAAGGATGCAACTTAGGGCCAGTCAACACAGTCACCTACCCAAATTATTTCTTGCATAATGAAAGGGAGATTCATCAATAGCTAATATCTAAGATGGTTGGCTTAATAGCTAGCTGAGAGTAAGCCCCTTCCAGATTATGACCCATAGTGTTTGGGTGTGTCCAAAGGGTACTCTGAGGCAATGACAAAGGCTGGAAGGAAAACATAAAAGGTATTTTGAGCTGCTTGGCTATGAGAATGGAAAGGGCCTTCAGTCACACCAGTATGGATTGTTTTTATAAGCCTCAATTGACACAGAGGGTGAGAGCTGGTTTTTCCAATCACTAGGAAGAAAGCACCCGTTTAACATCGAAGAGACATTGTGACAAGGCCAATATTTTTTGCATTCTGGTTAAAGTCTTTTTAAAATTATTTCACCATTTCAACAATATCATGTGCTGATTAGCACACAGATGATCACAGATCAGTAGACAGGGTGTGAAAAGTCTACCTCCTCAGGATGCATGCCTAGAACCATCACTCTGGCTTATCAGAAAGAAAACAAAATTTTAGGTGGTAGAAATCTAGTTTATAAAGACTTAATCAATAGATATGAGTTTACTGGTTCTGGAAATTGTAAAGTCGAAAGAGGTATGGCTGATTTTAGGTTCGTGTCAATCTAAATGTTCAAATAAGGTCACCACCATGAAGGCTGTGTCAAACAGTTTGATGAAAATATTTCAGATTGTGTATGTAGCCGGCACATTGTAACTCCATGACTGCACTGATGTACACAGATATGATTTAATAAAAATTTAAAAAAAAATGCCAAAAGTTCAAAAAAATGCACATAAAAAAACAAAAAACAAATAAGATCACCAAGCTTTCCACACTCGTCTCTTGATCTGGTATCTTCACAGCGGCAAAAATGGTAGTCCACACCTCAAGTTTGCAGCATGACCACATCTAGGATTCCAAGGCACAAAGGGAAATTTTCTCTGTCTCTGTGACCGTGTCATTCTTCACAAGGGACTTATATTAACCGTTCTTGTGTGGTTCAAATCTAGCTTAAAGTTTTTTGTCTCCACAATTATGCTGTGTAAATACAGAAAAGACATCAGCTTAACTTGTTGTTCAGAAAACACATGTGCTAAGGAGACTACTGAAAATGATTTTTGGTAAATGTTCAGGTGTTTATTCTGATCACAGTGACCAAAATGGACACGTGCTGTTAATCGTCATTTTGTTAGCGTTTCACCGGAATGACAAGTTATTCCTGATACACATACTCACATAACTCTGAGGAATTGCATGACTGTTACTATGGATAATCATCTTCTCTGCTAAACTCCGTGAGTAATCACTAGTTTATTTATTTTTACTTACAGTTAAGTAATTACTTAATTTTTAATTAAGTAATTACAATTTAAGTAATTTTTATTTACAGTTAAGAGGTTTTTTAAGTAAAAAACGATGATAAAGAACACAATTGCTCTTTTACTTTCCTGCTGATTATAAAAAAGGATTTAAATTTTACAAATTTTTAAAGATTTGAGAACCTTTACTGTTCCCTCTGACTTCCAAACACTACAAAAAAATAAGAAAGCAGGAGAAAGGGAAAGAGGTGTAAAAACTGAATTCAACAGGGAGAAAAAGTATGTTCCACTAAAAGGTTTGTCAGTACAAGAACACATTAAGAAAACTCAGATAAATTAATAAGGAAGGAGCTAAATCCCTACAACTACTATCATAAAACATTTACTACCAGACTTTAAAAAATAGAATTTCTCAAATGAATTTCATCATTTGACCATAGATTAACTTTTTAATAATAACAATATTGAAGGCAAGTCAGAAATAGTTTAAAATTTGGCCTGGGAGTTTATTGAGCAAACAAGTATGAAACAAATCTGAAATTTAAACCCTGTGGAAATTAAGAGGGAGGAACGTAGGATTTAACTTATACAAAATTTTGCAATCACACATACACACACACACACAAACACATCAGGAACAAATCCGTCACATAAAAGGGCCACCCTGTCTGTGACGTGATCCCTCCAGAATGAGCCGTAGTTTGCCGTTCATTCAGTATAATGCAAACCTCGTGAACTGGGATATTTTCCCACTTGTCTCAGCTCCTCAGAACAGCACTGAATGTACATCAGTGATGCTTCAGAAGCGCTACGTGTCACTGAAATTATGTTTTATTTGTAGTAATAGACTCTATTTGGCCCATGTCCTAATTTTTAAGAGGCCATAGTAGAAGGATCTTGATATGTGTGGTTACTATCACCCATAGTACCCCTAATTATGCTGCATTTTGCAATGGTGAGTTGCTTTTCATCTGCAGCTATGGCCTTTTCTGACATATAAAGATAGTTAATGATTTATCAGAATTTTGAAACAACTCAACAGAAATGCCAGGTGACTTATTCATCATGGTTGTAAAAGGATAGAATATGTACTGATATCTTCAAATTTATTCTATCTTTAAAGAGGTGCTAAAGAGAAATTAACCATGAGAGCAGCAATCAGTCAATCAATTTATCTATAAGGGACTGACTGTGCAGTATTGTGGTAACTATGAAGTATGGCAAACTAGTCTGTTAAGTTTCTAAGACGGTCTTGCAAATGCAATAGAAATTCACGAAAGGCACTGTCCACCATGTGCTGCTGGAGAAGCCAAAATTTAAGCTGGGCCTTGAAGGACTGGTTGCATTCAGAGAAACAGAATACATGGGTTTTATAGCAAGAAGGCAAAAATATACAAGGATGAAGTGGGGAAAGTTGGCATGCACAAACAGGGAAGAGATGTAGTATGAAGAGAAAAATGGTAAGGTACATTATTAAGTAGAGCAAGTGTGACTAGATAAGAAAAGATTAGATTTTGGGAAGTTTTCAAATTTATTGAAGGCATTTGGACTTTAGACATGATATAAGTGAAATTAAAAGCATTTATGTTCTTGAGAGGGAGAGTGATATTTGGACAATAAAAATGGGGAATGAAATTTGCCCACTTTTATAGCAAAGCCAAATGTATTAGACAGAAGAGAGAATGTCTCAATATAAACTGAGTTGGTGCCTCTATAAATGACTGGGGAGTTGGAGCAGGTGGCAAATTTAAAGATTAAATCAGAATCTCCACTTTTATGCAGTTTAATGTAGTACCAACACCTACTGAAAAGCATTTTAAAATAAATTTATGAAGCAAATATCTATTAAAAAGATCCTATGTTGATTAAACTTAAGGCTAAAATCAGAACTGTAATTTAAGAGAAAAAATCTTCACATGAATATGTTTATAATATTTGAAGGAATGATATGTCTACTTTTTCAAATTCATCAGCACTAAGCTCTTTGCTTTGATTCTATTCATACTGAAAGTTTAGTCTGATGCTAAATCAAACCGAAAACCTGAGATTAAGGTTATGCATTTGCATCTTACTATTTTTCTTACAAAATTAACCAGGAATTTGTTTCTAGATACAAATGGTGGTTTGTGGGGTCCACGCCATTTCTGTTTTCTTTTTGTTGTTGTTGTTAGTAGTAGACTGAACCTTTATATACTCATCGCCCAAATTTAACAAGTATCAAAATTTTACAATATTTGCTTCAATGCCCTCCTTTTCCTTGGTGAATATAACCTAATCATTTGGACTCTCACATTAATATGAAATAAAAAAGATAAAATGTTTAAATACATTTTTTTTATAAAAAATAGTTGCTTATAGTTTAACATAATTTTTACTACCCCCAAAGACCTTAGAGATAATTAAAGCTTGGTTATATGGGACATTGGAAAAATTAAATAGTGAACTAGCCAGCATAAGAATTTTGCCATGTGTCTTCAAGGTTTTGTTTTGTTTTGTTTATTGTTGGGGATTCATTGAGGGTACAAGAAACCATGTTACACTGGTTGCATTTGTTGGGTAAAGTCCCTCCTACAATCGTGTTTTGCCCCCCAAAGGTGTGGCATACACCAAGACCCCACCCCCCTCGCTCCTTCCCTCTCTCTGCTCTTCCTTTCCCCACCCCTTCCTCATTTTTTCTCTCTCTGTTCTCCCCTTCCCTCATCCCCCACCATGTGAATAATTGTCATTAATTGTCCTCATATCAAACTTGAGTACATGGGATTCATGCTTCTCCATTCTTGAGATGCTTTACTAACAATAATGTGTTCCACTTCCATCCAGGTTAATACAAGGGATGTAAAGTCTCCATTTTTTTTAATGGCTGAATAGTATTCCGTATGTACATATACCATAGCTTGTTAATCCATTCCTGGATTGGTGGGCATTTAGGTTGTTTCCACATTTTGGCGATTGTAAATTGAGCTGCAATAAACAGTCTAGTGCAAGTGTCCTTATGATAAAAGGATTTTTTTTCCTTCT
>CAUYON010162049.1:0-12251 GCA_963573935.1 Arctocebus calabarensis | reverse complement strand
AGATTTAAAGAATAGGCTTCTGTGTCAACACACCTGCCTAGGATTTGAAGAGAAAGTGCTGACAAGATCTACAGTTGCAATCGGTGGGACCACACCTATGGTGCATCTTACAAGGGTACATGTGAAATTTACTAAATGTAGCATATAAATGTCTTAACACAATAACTAAGAAAATGCCATGAAGGCTATGTTAACCAGTTTGATAACAATATTTCAAATTGTATACAAAACCAGCACATTGTACTCCACAATTGTATTACTGTACATAGCTATGATTTCGTTGAAAAAAAAGATAATTTTTTTCAGGCTATATAACATTGGTCTAAGACATTCTAAACTTAAGCCTAGAATTTCAAAAGACTCAATAAGTTGAACCCACCACAAAATGAACCAAGAAGTGAAATTTGAACAGGTGACAATATGTAATTTTTTGAAATATTTTTCATAATATGCAGCGATAAGTATTCTTAATCTGTGAATAAAAGTATGAATTGAAAGTTATCAATAAATCCAAATAAAGTTGAGACATACTGCTTTTGAAAACTTATTAAGGATTACTTATAACTTTTATCATTAAATACTTATTTTAAAAATATAAGAATTATTCTAATAAGATATTTCCTGTACAATCATTTTTATACAGTGAATAAACCTACTTTTTATGACACAGAGAATACAACCTCTTGCCCTTATTGGCACAAATTCTAAATTAATAAAATGAATTCCATTAATTTTATATGTAGTTCTTTATGTCATAGATCAGAAAATCCTGAAGCCTAGCTATACTCAAAGAAATATAATAAAGATACAAAGCAAACTTTTTCCTTAACTTCAAATATCCCAATTAATACCAAAGACAAAATGGTATACATTTTAATCTTTCCCTAGTCCCATAATTAAAAACCATATGACAACATTACTACACACTGTTTAAATTAAGATTGGCTTTTTATTGGGTTTCTGAGGCAAAACTTTCACAATGGATAGTCAACATCATTGTACAACCAAGACTTACCTATCAAGAGAATATAATCAAGAATAGTACCTAATCAAGATCTAAGTTCTCAGGGTGGGTCGGGCAATAGTTGGAATGGAAATTCAAAGGATGAAGAGTTCGATTTATGGGAGAAAACATGGAAGCCATAAGGCTTCTTATAAGAGGTGGAAAATGGCAAGCTTTTGGGACAAATGCTGATGGCTTGTGAAAGAGGACAGCCTAATAAAAGCCAAGGGTTATGTGAAAGAGAAGTAGAAGGTTATGATTAGAAGGATCTTAAAAAACAAACAAATGAATATAGACTTGATTTAACAGGCAATCTGCAACTGCTAAACGACCTTGAGAAAGCAAATGATTCTTTCAATACAGTGCTTTATAAAATCAATCTGGCAGGATGGAATTGGAGCATGATTTAAAATTTGAGTGACCTTTTAGTTTAGGAGGCAGCTATAGTGTTTCCTTGTGATGAAAGACTCATAAGAAACACCTGCATTGAAAGCAGGTATCTTCCGTTTATTCATTTCACAGACATTTACTGAAGGCCTTTTATACACTGGGCACTGTGCTCAACAGTAAACATGGCCCTTCTCTTGTGGACCAAATAATATTGTGGGGAAGGCAGACAGAAAAAGCACATAAATAAACGCAAACATTACAAATGGTGGTAAGTGCTAGGAAGGAAACAAACAAAGATAGAGACTAACACAGGCAACAGAGAGGGATTTTGGAAGAGATGCTCAAAGAGGGTCCTCAGCAGAGATGACAGATATTTAGGTTGAGATCTAATGATGAGAAAGGACGAAGGGCAAGAGTAAGAACGTTTTCTGGCACAAAGAATAGCACATTGCAAAGCAGGAAGAAGTTTGGTTTGCTCTTGGAACTTAACAAGGGCAGTGTAGCTGCAGCACAACTGACCTGAGATGAGACTGGAGGGGCAGGCAGAGGCTGATCACACGAGACTGGATTTCAAGGCAAGGGGGCTCCTGGAGGACTTAGACCAGGGAAGCGACGGAATACGGTCAAACAAATTCAGACAGGAAAAACTACTGAATGCATAAAAACCAGAAAATACACCTTACTTCTTTAAAGAAACTTGCTTAAAGAAAACAAGTAATTTGTACTTTTAGACTGAAGAACCTGTTGTATAATAATCTAATACACTAAAATCATCACCAAAAATAGGCTGAAATACAATAGAAACTCGGTAAGTTGACTAGCCAACAAACTGGTCAACCAATGGAGTGGTCAACATAAGGAATTAGGACTACTGCAGTGATACGTACCCGCGGTGCACGGCTGGTCTATAAAAATTGGGTCAACTTAAATGGGGGTCATTCTGCTTTTGAAAACTTACTAAGGACTTAATGTAGGGAGGTGGTCAACTATAGAGGTTCTATTGTAATTTCAATTTCAACTTACATGAAGTATACTGACTAAGCTCTTACTAGTATAAAAGTATTACAAACCAGGAGTTCCCTAAGTCAGACCAAACAATTAGGGTCAGCCAAAGGAAAATACCTTCATCTCTTACTCAAGAAATACAATACACTCAATAGAAAGTACTTATAAGGTATGTACCTGTGAGAAAAATCACTGAAATCAATTTCAAGACAGCTAAATTTATCTATTGTTAGCCCTGACTGACTTTGAACAAGTTGCTTAACCTCTCTGTGCTGATTCCTCTAAAATGAGATACATTAGTGGCTCACAGAGGTGTGTGGGTCAAATGAGTCAATGTATGTAAAGTGCCCTGAAGAATATTTGACAAATAGCAAATACTTAATAAATGTTAGCTGTTTCTGTTATTGTTGTGGTAGAGATGTTTTTATTCTACTTAGTTCAACTCATACTTCCGTCATCTCTCTCCAAAATCATTTCGTTAGTTTTGAATATCTAAATAACTTCCATTCTTGTGGGGCTATCTAGATCTGAGATGGACAGTAAATGTTCCCAGCTTTAGTGTCCAGATGAATTCTGCCACAACTATTCAGTTCTACCTCTGTAGCTTGAAAGCAGTCATAGACAACAGGTAAATGAATGAGCATGGTTGTATCCCCAAAAATTTTATTTACAGGCACTGAAATTTGAATTTGATATTGTTTCTGTGTCAAGAAATATGATAATTTTCATCTTTCTTAATCGTTTAAAAAATTAAAAAACACTCAGCTTATAAGCTATACAAAAAAGGGGGGCTGGCTATAATTTGCCACTTTTAAATACAAAACCCTGTTGGTCATAATTTATCCATTAAGTAAAACCAAAGTGAATGTAATCAGTTTTCCTCAGTTTTAAACATTCAAATAGCAAAATTTCTTTTACGAATAATATGTAACTAATGGGCTCAATATTTTCCCACTTGCCCTAGTCCAACTTACCATATAAAGAATCATGTCTAAAATAGTGCAAAAGATTATTGTATCATTTGAGTCTAAGGCCATAGTGTATTAAAGACACATTTAAATAATTGGAACCTTACAGAGATCCCTGTAACGTAAAAATTTCTATTATGATGTTAACTTTATTTACCAATGCTTATTTTACGAGATAACTAGAGCTGTAGTCAGTTTGTCATTAACACAAAAAGGGGCCTTTATCTAGTCTCACTAAATCCCTATGAACAGATGTAATTGTAATAAAAGAAGATAGATGCTTATCCCTCGGTGCAATCAATACAAATGTGATCCTCCTACACATTGTAAACAGTGTATATGTATACATTACCTAACAGCAGCTTTGAACAGAGGAGGATATATCTAAAATTCAATGAAAAAATAATATTTTGTGGAGAATTCTTCCCTAGTAAAAAAGATGAAGTCTTTTGGGGGGGGGGAAGGCATATTTGCCCACTTTGCACTGAAATTCAATTCATAACAGTAAAAATTCCATACATGTGTTGAAAGAAGATGCAAGTAAAAGTGCCAAACTTATCCAAGGGTGCTAAAGATGCTTGCAGAGATATTTGTATATCTACCTGCAACTAAAATAGCCAATGGGTTAATTTTGCAAAACATCCTTAGTTCCAAGGGAGAATTATTAATGAGAGCCTTTTTAAAGGAAGCAAGGTATAATCTCCAAGCTTTGTGAGGCTGCCATTGTTTATTTCTTTTAAACACTGAATCAGTGACAACTCCTAAGTAAAACACAACATTTTTAAGACTCAGCTTTTGATACCTCCATCACCAAGGCCATGACTTAACCTCCTAAAGAGAGCCATCACTTCTGCCTTGATTAGCACTTCCACACTTCTCTAGACCAATCATGGTCATCCCTCCCCCAAACTTCCGAACGGCTTCTTAGCTGCATTTACTCTCATCGCTCTCCTACACAACTCTCTTCACTCTACAGCCGCTCTTCAGACTTCAACCCAAGTGTTCTTCCTTCAAGGAACAGTTCCCCGACCTCCCTGACTTGGTCAGTTTCCCCTATTAGCACCATCTGCCTCTCCTTTGTGGCATGTGCTTATGAGAACTTATAGATAATATTGGATTTCTTTGCTTCTGTGCTTATGTGATTAATGTTTATTTTCTCCACTAGACTTTAAGCTTCATGGGGGTAGGACTGATGGATTCCCAATACCTGGCACCTAGTAGAAGTATGATGATTTTACTGACTACTAAATATACTTCAAGACATTACAACATTATTTGTATACATGTTGAGGAATTTCTTTCTTTCTTATTTTTTTTTCCTTTTTTTTTGTAGAGACAGTCTCACTTTATCCCCCTCGGTAAAGTACCATGGCCTCACACAGCTCATAGCAACCTCCAACTCCTGGGCTCAGGCGATTCTCTTGCCTCAGCCTCCCGAGTAGCTGGGACTACCGGCACCTGCCACAATGCCCAGCTATTTTTCTGTTTTGCAGGCGCCGCCCATGTTGAGGAATTTCTTGTTGGCACTGAGGAAACACCTGATGATTATTAACTGATAATTAATATAAAAAGAAACAAACTTCAATTAACTATAAAGTCTCATTTACTAAAACTAAATCAGATATAAATCCCTGAATGCCACAAATTACAATAAATAAATATTATCTTAGAGATAATGAGAAGAGAATGGTTAAAAGTTTTTTATTTTTAAAAACTAAAAAAAATTGTATTAAGTAATACAATTATTAGAAAAATTCTGCTATCCCCAAACTCATAAATTAAGACCTAACCCTCAAGATAATGGTATTAAGAGGAGGAGCCTTGGGGAGCTAACTAGTTATGAGGGTGGAAGCCTCGTGAATGGGGTTAGCGCCCTTATAAAGGAAGCCCCAAATAGCTGCTTTCCTCTCCACCATGTGAGGATACACAGAAGGCACCATCCCTGAGAAATAAGCCCTCATCAGACACCACATCAGCTGGCACCTTCATCTTGGAATTCCCAGTCTCTGCAACTGCAAGCAATAAATATCTGTTGTATCTGTTGTTTATAAAATTGCCCAATCTAAGGTATTTTGTGACTGTAGCCCAAATTAACTATCCAACAACAAAGAATATCTTGTATGTTCCCTCCTCCTTCCCTCCTTCCTTTACTCTGGTCTTCTGGCAATCCATAATGTTACTAGGAATATATATATATGTGTGTATATATATATAGTAAATGTTTGGAAATATATATATAATTATATATGTAATTTTTTGGGGGGGGAATGTGACTCCTCTATTTTTCCCACTAATATTTATCTGATTATCTCTGAAATTCTTACCATATATGCAAGACCCACCAGAACCTGAACAAAAATGCTAATAATCCAGCATTAATCTGCCCACTGTCCCACCCTTATTATTTAACTCACTTGGCCTTCAACCATCAGCTCAAGCTTCAGCTCTTTCAGGATGCCTCCCTCTGGACTAGAAATCCCTTCTGGGGACTCGACTCTATTATAATGCTCCCAGCAGTTGGTTAAAGCCGTGTAAAGCTGGATCACAAGCCGTTAGCATCTCTTCCCCACTCCAAAGTGTCATCACGTTGGTTGATGAAGGGACCAAAAACCCAACAGCAGATACAGAAAGAAATCTAATTTAAACTTCTCTTTTCTGACTAAAACAGGGCTTTACAAGAGTCAGCTGCCACAACTCTACCCTTACCCACTCACTCCCCAACCCCACTCTAGTCAAGGAGGCACCAACCCTGGACATTCCCCAGCCCTCCCAAATTCTGTGTACACAAGCCTCATCAGAACCTTTTACCCTTAAGCTCTAAGCTCCATCTTTTTGTTAAGTTGATATATAAACTTTTGCCTCTGGCTGTTCAGGGAATTGCTCACTACTGAGTGCTCCCACACAGGTGCGAATAAACCAGTCTTTGCTCCTGTTAATCTGTCTGTTGTCAGTTAATCAGCAAGTCCCCAATCATTCCAATCTAAATTGGTAGAGGAAAAGTTTCTCTCCAGAGTGGGAATATTTACACAGTGGAAAGCACTAAATGCTACACACCAGACTTTCTTCCTCTCTGAGAGTCAGTAATTCAACATTTACCTTCCCCCTGCATTCTATTTCTCCGTGTTGCTGTCTGTGCCCCCCCACCAGAATTTGTTTCTGAAGGAAATTCATGTTTATCTCAAGTTCTGATCTACCCCAACAAAATTGAATGTGAATCATCACGTGCTGCATCAAGTCACAGCAAATAATTATCCACACTAACACAGGGTGAGCGCTAAAACTGCTGAAAAGTGAACATAATAAAGTTCAGCAAATTACAGTAAAAATTAATTTTAAAACATTAAGCATCTAGTTGTGGTTTTTCCTTCTCTTATTAAAAATGAATACCCATGCTTATGTATTTAGGGGGAAGTGTACTGTTGTATATAATTTACTTTGAAATGCATCAGAAAATAGGATGAGTTGATCAATGAATAGAGAAGGAAGCTGATACGTGATAAAGCAAAGCCAGGAAAATAATTATAAAATCAAAGTGGTGGATATGTAGGTAGTCACTGTAAAATTCTACCAATTCTCTGCAGTATGTTGGAAAATTTTCATAATAAAATGTTGGGGCAAAACTGAATTGTCATTGTTTGCTCATGAGATACACAAATAGTTTTCGTCTTTGTTAAAAACCTACTAAATCCTTGCAACATACCCAGGCTTTGGAAAAAGGACTGTACTTTTAGGATTCTTAGGAAACTAAGTTTTAAATACAACTCTTAACCCTTCCCCTGACATCTATGGGCCTAGAACAAGAATATAAATGAAGACAAATGCCATATAGCATATGTCTAAATACATTAAAAAGTTATATATCAACTTAACAAAACTATTAACTAAAAATGTGCTCCAAACTTAAAATACACTATCATAATAGTGTAGAAGACCAGGCTCAGATTTATAAGAGTTCCATATCTCTTTGTTCTCCACCCCTGATTCCAACTCACACCCAAGTCTTGTGTGCATGCTCACCTTTCCGTGTTATATCCACACTGCCTGCACATAACCCAGAATGACCCCCTGCACCTATGGACAGCAATGATATGCTACATCTATCACAGGACCCATGGAAGAGGCCCAAAAGGCCCTAGGAACAAGGCAGAGATTTCAGGAACCCTGTGTACACAGAAAAGAGCCTAAAAGGTGAGGTACAATGAAGTACAGACATGAGTTGGACACCTCCCTCTTGACCCCAGGGCCTGTAGGTCAGGGTACAATTGGAGAAGGAACCATTAGGGCATTCTGAAGTGTAGGACCCAAAGCAGGGCCCCTCTTACCTGGGCCTAAGGGCTACACTGGCAATTATGTGCAAACTACATGGTAATCAAGATAGGAGAATCAGGATGTGGGCGAGATGGGGGTTTAACTAAGATTAGATTTCAATATACAAAAGTTCTATTCATTCATTCAGTCAATGTTCATTAAAGACTGGCCATTCTAGAATTGGGGGTAATCATGTCGAACAGGACAAACAAGGTCTCTCACCTCACAGAAATTACATTCTAGTGAGGAGATAGAAATAAATAAAGAAACATACACATGATCATTTCAGGGAATAGAGAATGTAAACTAGGCTAGTGGGATAGAGAATGGCAGCAGAGGTTGGAGTACCACTTTCTGGGAAGATCTCTCTGAAGAGGTGACCAGTGAACTGAACTGAGGGATATAAAATAAGCAGTCCAGTCAAGATGGGGGAAGCTCGAGAAAGCAGAGAAAAGCTCACTGCCAGCCGAATAATAGTTAGGGTAGGGGACCCAAGGCAGAGTGAGCCTGGACCCTTCAAAGGGTACACACACAGGTAAAGGAAAAAGTTCTCAATTATAAGAAACACAAGCCCTAGCTAGAGCAGGTTATGGCCTCTTCAGCATATAAATTACATCGGTCTACAGTTACATATAGACTTTCTCCACAAAATGAGAATGAGTTCTAGAATGTCTTGTTTCTCTGAGCATACAATTCTTTGACTTTATTCTACCTATAATGTGTAAGTTTTTACTTTTTAAGTTAAGAAAATCTTATCTCTCTCCTTCTACAGATCATCTTTTTAGAAAGTAATAACCTAATACCTAATTATCTTTTTGCATCTCTTTTCCCATAAGGAATTAATTCTTAATCATTTGAACATTTATTGTGTATTCACATGGGATTGGAATCTAAGGCCTTGAACTTTTTTAGTTTTCATGTACTCAATGTCCAGTTATCTCATGTTAGAAAATAGGTAAGTTCCTTAGTCTGATCTCAGAATGTTGCTGTAATTCATAGCCATACATGACTTATAACTACCTCTTTTTCAATCCCCCACCAACTCACAAATTTATGTTGTTGGTCGAGAAAAGGTATCAAGAAATGTGTGGATAGGTAAGAACAGAATCACCACAGCTTCTAACAACAAAAAGAAAATGGTTTTAAATACATCTACTATTAAAGATGTTTTATTAGATTTAATGAAAACTGGTTGTGATCATTTTGTATTGTTACAAAGTTACAGGACCAGTCAGTAGGTAGTTAGAAGCAAATCCTGGCTTCTTAAAACAGCTGTGCCTGCAGCTGGCTATGCTCTTGAATAAGCCAAAAAACCTTTCTATCCTTTCAACTTCCCAGTGGTTAAGAGAAAGAAGAAAAAGAAAAATGTTATGGAAGAAACGAGAAAGCACTTAATAATTCTTAAGAAAAAAAGCTCATGTATAAATCCAGGTAATAATTAGCTTATCTTTCTTACATTACAAATTAAGAAATGTAAATATGTCATAAATTAAATGATTAACCCCAGAGTGTTAGAACTTAAGTGGCCCTGTTTCTAACTTCAAATAAATGCCAAACATATATTAGTCTTAGATCCCTTTTTAGTGATTTTTTTTTAATCAGGCAAGAAAACTGAGTTTTTGTTAACTCGAGCACACAATACAACTCTAACTCTGATCAAGCACATAAGTTGGAAAACTGAAATTCTTTCTATCATATACATTTCTTGTAGTTTCTTCCAAATTCTAAATTCTTACTCCCCTCAAACTATATGCAGAATACTATATACACACAAATAGAGTTACATGATATACTCAACAGACCTTGACAATTTTCTGAGTATAGCCTCTTTGAAGTAACTATCCACAGAATATAGTTGAGAAGCACATCCAACACTGGTATAGAAACAGCAAAGCACTCTGTGAAATGAACTAAATGCCACAAAAAGGCAGCCCGCACTTGAAATGCAATATGAACCACTGTTAGTTAAATATTGTTATCAAAACCCATGACCTCATTATATTTATTCTCCACTGTTAAGAGTATATAGTTTTTTAATTTGTGAAACTTTATCTGCAAAGTTGGAAAACATTTTTTCCATTACAGCAATATATGCTGACATAATTAACATAAGAAAGGTAATTTATATATCTAAAGATTTCATGGTCAAAATTTTAGATTTTAAATACATTTTTAAAAGCTTAATAGGCTCTGCGCCTGTGGCTCAACGGGTTAAGGTGCCAGCCACGTACACCTGAGCTGGCGGGTTCGAATCCAGTCTGGACCCGCCAAACAACAATGGTGGCTGCAACCAAAAAATGGCCGGGCGTTGTGGCGGGCGCCTGTAGTCCCAGCTACTTGGGAGGCAGAGGCAGGAGACTCACTTGAGTCCAGCAATTGGAGGTTTCTGTGAGCTGTAATGCCACGCACTCTATCCAGGGTGACAGCTTAAGGCTCTGGCTCAAAAAAAAAAAAAAAAGCATAATACAAACATTTTAACTATATAGTCAAGTTCTTAATAATATCTTACACCTACAAACCTATTCTAGCAGGTTTACAAGTGCCACCAGAAGTAAGTTGAGGCCCAATAGTCAGTATAATCATTAAATAAGACCATATGATATTAAAGTGGCTTTCATGTAACCAATTTTGTTATAAATAGGATCTGCTTAAAACAGATGCACATTGTATTCATAAGCATCATTCACACAGAGATATTTAGTTGTTTGTGTTACAGACATTTATAGAGTTGTCACACTGAATACTTTAAAATTACAGTGGTTTTTTAAATGTGTATTATGCATCAAATGACCTAATCTTTCTTTTAAGTGGCCACTGTTCACTTTCAAGCTTTTTCATTTTCTCAGCAAAATAATAACTCTTGGTCATCAAAGGCAGCCAAATATCAGGCCTTAACCATCTGTCAACTGGCTTGAATTCAGCAAGCATGCTCCTGTAGTTTTAGTTCTAATTGTGTTTAATGCTGCACTAATTATTTCAATGGGGAATAATTTTGTACAGTCAAAGTTGACTCATTTTATAAACTGGAAGCTCCTCAGCTATAAATTGGCAGGTCTCATCCTTCATCCCTCCTAAGCGTTGTGCCAAAGGGGAATAAGTATATGGTTGCTCTGTGACCAAATGTCATGTGCTGGGCAGAAACATTGATCCTGGCTATTAATCACTCTGCAAGCCCTCCCAGTAATCAAAGGGCACAGCTGCAATGATATATGACCAGTGTCAGAGTAGAAAGCCCTTTACAAGACTGCAAGCCTACCAGCTGATGGCCAGTATGTACTGCTGCTTGCACAGTGGCCAGCCCAAAGTGCCCAGGCTAATTAATCATCACCTCTAACTGTTCATTCTATCATTAAACACCTTTATTGGCTGAATTATTGGAGGATTCTTACCCCCCTAATTACTCTGGTCTGAAAGCAAGAAACCTTACCTGGATACAAAACCTGCCTATTACCTGTTTTAGACCAGTCTGCCCTTTCATTCTCTTCTCCATAAAAGTTTGCTGACCCAGCAGTGAACTAGAGACTAGGAGAAAATTGGATGTTGTTGCAACTGATTCTAGTGAAGTTCATATCAAATGACTGATAGGAGAGCTGCATTACATGAAATCATCTCAATTTAGTAAAGTGAACCTTTAGAAATCTTATGTGTGAATTTTACAAAATGGGTCATGAAACATATTGATACAAGAAACTATGAAATATAGTTTTATGAGGAGACAAGTTTTCAGAAGAAATAATAAGAAAAGGTTTTGCTAGTTATAATTCAATTACTGATGTAGTTAAACATGCTGTTCTATTTGGTATTACCTTCTACCTAATAAAAACATTCATATATTGGTTATTTTAATAAAATTTTATATTTCTTATTTGCTTTTGAAACTAATAACCTAGTATTTCTAAGTTTTGTAAAGTATCCAATAAAAACAGTTAAGGTTTTGGAAGTAAAAAGGAATCTATGGATTAGCCTCAATTTTTATGTAAAATAATTTTTCTCATTTTTAAAACAGCGTTAAGCAGAAAAGCATGAACCACATATCAGTAGGACCTTAAAATTATTACTAGCTGATAGCTTGAAAGAAGAGGGTGCTGGAAGATGGCGGCAGAGACGGTCCCGTAGCCCATCTCTCCCAGGTCAGCAGGTAAGAGGGTGGGAGCTCTGGATCTTTCCCTGTGCGAACTATTGGAGTGAAAGGGCAGCTAGTGAGACACAGAGATCGGGAGGATTGGCGCGTTTGAAGTATAGTTCTTAACCGTGGAAACTGTTGCAGACTGTTTCCCTCTGCCCTCTCACAGGGAGGACAGCAGGTCCCAACCCACAAGCCCTAATCAGAGAAAATTCCACTGAAGTGTGGAACTCAGAGTTTAACGACCAGAAAGGGACGCTACTAGGAAGCACGGAGACCCGGGGAGCCCTGGCGTGAGCCGAGGGGTCCGGACTCTGCCGGACTAACACATTGGAATATCCAAAATGGCGAGCGCCTTTTCCCCAGATCAAAGAGAGAGAGAAAGAATTGGTGATCAGTCAGCGTTACACTAGGCGGGGACCATAGTGAAGCCCGAGTGGGTAGAAAAGACACT
>CAUYON010162044.1:0-20471 GCA_963573935.1 Arctocebus calabarensis | reverse complement strand
TGCCTGTAGTCCCAGCTACTTGGGAGGCGGAGGCAGGAGACTCGCTTGAGCCCAGGAATTGGAGGTTGCTGTGAGCTGTGATGCCACAGCACTCTATCCAGGGTGACAGCTTGAGGCTCTGTCTCAAAAAAAAAAAAAAAGCCCCTGTTACAATCTTGTCTTGCCCCCAAAAGGTGTGGCACACCCCAAGTTCCCACCCCCTTGCTCCTTCCCTCTGTCTGCTCTTCCTTTCCCCACCCCTCCCTCCTTCTCTCTCTGTTCTCCTCTTCCCCCAGCCCCACTGTGTCATTACTCCAACTTTATTGTTGTTTTTGAAGATTTTATGATTCTTCTGGTCCTTTGCAATTCCAAATGAATTTTAGAATCAGGTTGTCCATTTTAATCAAAAAATATGAGCTGGGATTCTGAGAGGGGTTGCATTGAATCTGTAGATCAATTTGTTTTTCATTTATTTGGATCTTTTAAAATTTGTTTCAGCAGTTTATCACTTTTCAGAGTATAGATGTTTTGTTTTGTTAAATTTATTGCTAAACATTTTGCTCTATTTGATGCTATTGGAAATAGAATTGCTTGCTCAATTTCACTTTCGGATTGTTCACTGCAAGCAGATAGAAATACAATTGAGTGTTGCATGTGATTAAGCATGTCCTACATACAATCTTGCTGAACTTGTTAATAGTTTTTTAGTGAATTCCTTGTGATTTTTTTTTACATATAAGATCATGTCATCTGCAAATAGAGTTTGCTTCTTTGTTTCTTACCTGGATGTCTTTCTTTTTCTTGCCTAATTGTTCTGTATAGAACTTCTAGTACAATGTTAAATAGAAGTGGCTAGAGTGTACATCCTTTGTTTATTCCCGCTCTTGGAGGGAAAGCATCCAGTTTTTGACCATTATGTTATTAACTGTGGGTTTTTCATAGGTGCCCTTTATTAGGATGAGAAAGTTCTTTTCTATTCCTGATGTGTCAAGTGGTTTTTTTTTTTTTTTAAGTCATGAAATTAGTTGGATTTTGTGAAATACTTTTTCTGCACTTATGGAGACGATGCTGTGATTTAATTTTTTTATTTTATTGACATGGTGTATTATATTATTTTCAGGTATTAAACCAATCTGTATTCCTAGAATAAGTCCCACTTGGTCATGATGTAAAATTCTCTTTCTATTGGCTGGGTGTGCTGGCTCACGCCTGTAATTCTAACACTCTAGGAGGTCAAGGTGGGTGGATCACCTGAGCTCAGGAGCTCAAGAACAGCATGAGCAAGAGTGAGACCCGTCTCTACTAAAAATAGAAAAAACTAGCCAGGCATGGTGGTATATGCCTGTACCTAGCTACTTGGGAGGCTGAGGCAAGAGGATCATGTGAACCCAGGAGTTTGAGTTGTTGTGATCTACCATGATGCCATAGTACTCTATCCAGGGGAATAGAGTGAGAGTCTCAAAAAAAAAAAAATCCTCTATATTGGTGGATTTAGTTTGCCAGTATTTTGTTTGTATTTTTTAATTCTCTAATATTAGTAGTAATGTCCACTCTTTTATTTCTGCTTCTAGTAATTTGAATCTCTTTTTTTCTTAGTCGATCTAGCTAAAGCTTTGTGAATTTTGTTTTTTAGCTAAAGCTTTGTGAATTTTGTTTTTTTTTTAAGGAATCAGATTTTGATTTTCACTGATTTTTTTTACTATTGGTTTTCTATTCATTATTTAATTCTTTTGCTCTAATTTTTATTATTTTCTTCCTTCTATTTGCTTGAGTTTAGTTTGTTCTTCTTTTTTCCAGTAGTTTAAGATTTAAGGTGGAAGCTTAGGTTACTGATTCAATTTCTTTTTTTCTTTCCCTCCCTCCCTCCTTTCCTCCCTCCCCTGCTTTCTTCCTTCTCTCCTTTCTTTCAGGTCAGTAGTTGACTACAATTTTTTCTCCCCCATTATTAGTAGGAGAATTATTCATAATTCTTATTGCTGTTTTAAAATGCCATTTTATTGAAATTTGAGAATTCAATATTGGCTGTCTTTTGAATTTAAAAACCTAGTATATAATTAAGCTGGGAAATTTAATAAGCAAATTTAAAGTTTTATTTTCCTCCCTTAGTGCAGAATGACAAAGCAGGAATTTTGCAGTTTTCTTTTTTTTTTTGGCCGGGACCGTGTTTGAACCCGCCACCTCCGGCATTTGGGGCCGGTGCCCCACTCCTTGCGCCACAACTGCCACCCAGAAATCAGGAATTTTGGATGTGGCATAATTGATTTCAACAAGAATTTGAACTTCACATCTAGAAAAATTCCAAAGAGAAAAAAATTGAATTTCTGCACTAAAATTAATAGCTAAAGTTTTTAAAAATAAAGGTTAAATATGGGATTGTGTTACTAGTGTAGGATATTGCTATTGAAATATAATTGGAAAAATGTGTCCTTTTTCAAATCATTCAATAAAACTCACATAATCTGAAATTATGTAAGTCAATAGAGAAATTTTAATTTAACTTTCTGTGTACCATTAAAGGAATAATATCTGGTATAATTTCTCAAGAGTTGTTTATTCATTTTACCTGGTTAGTCTCTGTTTTTTCCTAGAATTTCTGATTGGATTTTGGAAGCCTGAATTCAAATAATATTAAGGTAATGGATACTTGTTATTCAAAGGCTTCATAAAGTCGGTGTTATGTAGTTAAAATAAGACTACTCCGTGTTTGCACCTAAATTCACATGTGTGAGTGTGTGTGTATAAAGGCCTAAATTAAAGCCTAAATTTTGACCAGGATCAATATTTCAGGTAAAACTTCAAGAGCTTGTATTTATGAAAATATTTATTAATCTTGTAGCATTCTAAGATACTGGTATCTTCTTAATCTTCCATAGTCAAATTAAAAATTTTGCTACTGATCTGGAATTAAAAAAAGAATTCCTAACTGGGAGAATCATTCAGCAAACACCTTAAAAACTTAGTGTACAATATATAGTATATTTAGTAGCTTGAAGAAGTTACTGTAAAAAAGGGGACTTGTAGCTCATAAAAGGGAACTATAAAGTTTGGGAAGCTTTCACAGACTTTAGACAGATGGTCAAGGTCAACATCACCATTAAAGGTCATTCTGATAGTATGCACCCAGGAAGTGATGTGATGAAAATGGCACTTTACTTCTATGGGTTCCTCCTAAAAACTCCTAACAACAACCGAACCATTTGAGAAAAACAGGAGATAAATTACAACAGAGCAGTACTCTACAAAATATCTGAACAATAGTCCTCAAAACTTGCCAAGGTCATCAAAAACAAAGAAATTCTGAGAAACTGTCATAGCCAAGGGGGGGCAGAACTAAATGTAATGTTATGTTCTGGATAGGATCCTGGATCAGAAAAGAGACATTAGGTTAAAAACTAAGGAAACCTGAATAAAGTATGCAGTTTAGCTAATAATGATGTATTGATATTGACTCATTGATTTTAACACATTATACTAACGTAAGATATTACTACTAGGGGAAGCTTAGTGGGGAGTATATGGGAACTCTGTATTATCATCAAGTTTTCTGTAAATCAAAGACTTTTCTAAAAAATAAAGCTCACTTAAAAAAAAGCTATACAAAGATAAAATTTAAGTTAAAATTTAAAGAAATGCTAACATACAAAAGATCTAGTTTATTCAAAAATTTTAAAAGGACGCAGGATTCCCTTGGCTAGAACTGATATACACTGTATATAAATCTTGTACTAACAATGCGTTCAGTGGTTTTAGATGACCAGATAGTGGTAAAAGCGAAAATGTGATCTGAGCCACTTGAGTGAAGCTGGTAAGCAGACATTTCTTGTGTCCCCCAGGAGCTGATCTGCCATCAGAAAAAGACTTGAAGCTAAACCCAAGGAGAACTTAGCTCAAGGATAGAAAAATAAAAAGCTTTAAAGAACCAAACCCATTGAATTAAAATTTTCATGTGAAGAGGGGACCTGTGCATATTTAACATTTATATATTTCTTCAAGAATTTTTTGGCCTATCAGAGCACTTCAACTAATTTAAAGCATATGTAATTTAAAGCTTGTGATTTTAAGTTGAAATCTTACTAAATTTATGCTTAGCATCAAAACATCTAATCACACTTTAAACTTACTATATTTGTAAGTTTAATTTATTAGATTGATAATAATTATTTTGTTCTTGGGAAAGGTACTTAAAAGAAATAATGAATGTAGTTTACAATGTTGTAAGGTGTTCAAGCTCATAAATGAAATCAAAGCGCCCGTAGCACAGTGGTTATGGCGTCAGTCACATACACCTAGGCTGGAGGGTTCGAACCTAGCCCACGCCAGCTAAACAATAATGACAACTGCAACAAAAAAATAGCTGGGTGTTGTGGCAGGCGCCTATAGTCCCAGCTGCTTGGGAGGCTGAGGCAAGAGAATCGTTTACGCCTAAGAGTTTGAGGTTGCTGTGAGCTGTGATGCCACAGCACTCTACTGAGGGCAACATAGTGGGACTCTGTCTCAAAAATAAAAAATCAGGGCGGCGCCTGTGGCTCAGGGAGTAGGGCACCACCCCATATACTGAGGGTGGCGGGTTCAAACCCGGCCCTGGCCAAATTGCATCAAAAAATAGCCAGGCGTTGTGGCGGGTGCCTGTAGTCCCAGCTACTCGGGAGGCTGAGACAAGAGAATTGCCTAAGCCCAGGAGTTGGAGGTTGCTGTGAGTTGTGACTCTACGGCACTCTACCAAGGGTGATAAAGTGAGACTCTGTCTCTACAAAAAAAAAAAAAAAAAGAATCAAAGGCCCCTTAAAAGCAAATGATAGAATTTGGTAGACTTACAACTTGTAATGGAATAATGAAGTCTTTAAGGCCTGGAAAGCTTAAAAGAGCATCCCTAGACCTTCACTACCTTGTGGCATCCAGTGCTGGGATCTCACCAAGCCTCCAAGAGTGTGGCCTGGGGAAGCTCTAAGTCACCAGCCACTGCAGAAGAACCCAGCTTTCTACTCCACCCCATGCCATCTCTCATGTTTTAGTGAGGGAAAAAAAAAAATTAACTCCTGGATAGGCCTAGGAATACCCCAGTGAACAAACAGGTATACTTAAGGTGATCATGTAACTTATTGTCCAAACCAGGACATGCGTGAAAGTGACAGAGGGCTGTATGAGGAAGAAAGAACTCAGCTTCCATCATAAGCAAGTGCTGAGTGTCAAGGCTGGATGCCATGGCTCACGCCTGTAATCCTAGCACTCTGGGAGGCTAAGGCAGGTGGATTGTCTGAGCTCACAGGTTTGAGACCAGCCTGAGCAAGAGGGAGACCCCATCTCTAAAATAGCCGGGTTTTGTGGCAGGTACACTTAGTTCCAGCTACTTGGGAGGCTGAGGCCAGAGAATTGCTTGAGCCCAAGAATTTGAGGTTGGTGTGAGCTATGATGCCAATGGCACTCTATCGGGGGTGACAAAGTAAAACAATGTCTCAAAAAAAAAAAGCACCAAATGTCAACAAAATACAATTCTTTAGTGTTCTACTGAAAAGTCCTAAATGCCTCTTCAAGTATATGTTATCATAATACTGTTAAATTGCCTTTTATTAACTCAGGACTGCTCCCGTGTCTCGTGAGGTTTCTTCTTTATACAGGGGGTATCTGTCATAAGATGCTTTGTCCTCCACTAACCACAGGGAATTAAGTGTCAGCTTACACCTGCGTATAGAAGTCAACCTGTGGGTCTTAGTTAAGAAATCGAGGCTGATGGTTGCCTAGTTGCTGACTGGGTTGTTTTCCCCAAATGCAGATTCTCATAAATAAATGATCAAGCCTTGTTTTAAAGTCTGTGGTCTCTTACTACACACGAGACCCCACAGGTAACTATTACTTATTACAACTGCATACATACAAAGGCATCCTGGGTCTTTTTCTCTGCAGACTGCCTGATACCACATGTACATGGTGTGCCAAATATGTGGCCATGATTTTTTTCTTTAAAAAAATTTTTTTCGGGCGGCTCCTGTGGCTCAGCGAGCAGGGCGCCGGCCCCATATACCGAAGGTAGCAGGTTCAAGCCCGGCCTCGGCCAAACTGCAAAACAAAAAAATAGCCGGGCGCTGTGGCGGGCGCCCGTAGTCCCAGCTACTAGGGAGGCTGAAGCAAGAGAATCGCTTAAGCCCAAGAGCTGGAGGTTGCTGTGAGCAGTGTGACGCCATGGCACTCTACCCAGGGCGATAAAGTGAGACTGTCTCTACAAAAAAAAAAAAAATGTTTAAAAAAAATTTTTTTTTCACCCAAACAGTGGATTTTCGGAAGTTAGTCCTAGTCTGGTGTGCTTCTATGTTAAGGGGAAACAGGGTAATGGAGAGATTTTGGCTCAGTATATCCTAGGAACTTGGCATCCATCTCAAGCCTGCCCACGGTAATCACACCTGGCTAAGAAGCCTCACCAGAGCCTATAGGCAAGAGCTTCACCCCAGCTGCAGGACTCCGGTGTTTCAGCTGTGGCCTATTATCTGGAGGAGGGCTGCTTATTTGATGAGTTCCCCTGCCACCAACAATATTCTCCACCCTACGTAAAATTCCCTCAAGAGGGTTTCCAATTTTGAGGTTAAGAAATAAGTACAAG
Organism: Arctocebus calabarensis; assembly: GCA_963573935.1. Classification (NCBI taxonomy): domain Eukaryota; kingdom Metazoa; phylum Chordata; class Mammalia; order Primates; family Lorisidae; genus Arctocebus; species Arctocebus calabarensis. The sequence goes on along the minus strand of CAUYON010162044.1, from coordinate 13,900 downwards.
TGACCCCACCGCACTAGAATTTCACTCACTCTTGTATGTGACCTTATGAGGCCATAGTTCCAGCAGCAAAGGGTTCTACTGAATGGAGAGAGGGCTATGAACTTCCAAAATGGTAGCCAAGACAATAGGTGACTAAAGGTAGATGGGGGAGGGAAGAGTCTAGTTTTTCCCCTTTTCTATCTAATGTTTCCTTCGAATTATTTCTGTTCAGATAAATTAGCAACCTTGTTCCAGGGAATCTGGTACCAAAAGCTTTGATTTTGTTCCCATCAGAAATTCTGGAAATAAAAAGCACAGTGAATCTCAGGAGAGAGGGTTGACTGGTAGCTGTTGGCCACTCAACATTTTTAAATCTCCAGACTCTACTCAGGCAACCGAGTGAGCTGTCACCCAATGGGAGGGACGAATCAAAGCTGAGTTTCCTCAGCACTGACGCCTCATCCCAGCCACTCAGGGACCCCTGCCAGACTCCCTCTTGGAAGAAACACAACAGACACCAAATGAGAAGTAGCTACAGTTTAATACAAACCTGCACCAGAACACAACGTGTCGGGCTGTTTTGTTTTTGCCTCAAACAGGTGGCCAAAGCACAGGACCATGTGTCGTCTCGGGTGACACAATCTTAGCACCATGACATTTACAGAGGAGTGGGAAAATCGCCTGGGAGCTGGGGAGCAGGTGGCTCCCCACTGACCCCAGGCTGTGCCTGCTGCCTCAGCAGCTGGAGGGGCTTTGGGTTTCTGTGTGGTTCTGTGGCTTCTGGGTCAGTATCGGAAAAGCCCTCATCACGACACTGGCTTGACAGAGACCTACTGTGGACTCCTAGCACTACGCACACGCACGCACACACACACACACAGTAGCACAATTTTCTGGTAACTTAACCCCACAAACCTAGAGAGCAGCTAAGGCAAGAACAACAGTATTTATTCAGCAAGTACAAGACCAATTTGAGAGCTGCATTCAGTGCAACCAGAGACCCTTTTTATTCCAACCAGGAGCCAGTGATGGAGCTGGTGACGGAGCTGGCTGGAGCTCTGCATGGGCATGGAGTGGGTGGTGGGGGCTGACCGCTCATTTGGCTCCTTGAACCTCCTGATTTCCATCTAGAAGCTCCTGGGCAAGGGCAGGGTCTATGTAAGGACTAGGGGTGGATGAAGTGGAAGGTCTACAGAGGATCACGCCAAGACGTGGCCTCCAGCGACACGGATCATGCATCTCTCGGGCGGAGGCACTCAGGGAAGGTAAAGCTTTCCTTGCCCAAGCAGGACGCTCTGCCCAGCTGGCGACCACCACTGCTTGGCTCTTTGGCATCTGCCCAAAGCTCATGACCCAGCAAGGGATGAAGGGGATAAAGATGATGGGCATTGCACCAGGAGTCAACGTCATGGTTTCCCTCATCCACAGTGGCTTTCCCAGGCCCAGATCCCTATCCTCCTGTCCCCATGGCTGCCACATGCCATGAGCCCCTTCACTGTCTTCGCTCCCTGGGTTGCCACCTCTGTCCTCTCAGCCCCTGAGTAAGGAAAGTGGGAGTGAAGGGAGAAGTGAGGGTGTGGATGCAGCTCAAACCACGTGGCAAGCCCCCGACTTGTGACTAGTCCTGGCTCGAACAGAGAATATGCATTAGCATGTTTACAATAAAGATGAGAAAACTCTATGTACCTGTGCAAAACAAAGCAGAATGCCTACCAGGGAAGGTAAGTCTTCTAGCTGGTTAAACTCTCGGGTGGGATCTATAGTAGATGTCACCCCCACACTTCCCTTCCATAGTGGGGGTAGACAACATGGATGCTCCTAGGGTTAGAGGGTCTGAACTTTCTGGGCTTCAGTTTCCTCATCTGTAAAATGGGAATAATACATCCTCCATTGTCATGAGGACCAAAAGGGAGGGCATATATGAGAGTGGTCTGAAAATATGAAAATGCGCAGGGTATGATCATTAGTCAAGAGTCCAGGAGTGTTGTGCAAGCCTGGGGTGCTCAAATCAAATGTGCAACATGAAATCACTTCCCGAGGGGGGAGACAAGTGCAGGCGCTGATCACTGGGGATGGATGGAGCTCACCCAGCCTCTAGTGTTGCTATGGAACTGTCTGTGGAGCTACAGAGACAGGGAGGGCCCAAGTGGACTTGGAAGGAGATGAAGCCCACCCACCGCTGAGGGTGTGGAGCTGACCGCGGGAGACCACAGCGCCTGTGTAGCAATGCAGGGTCTGCTGCCAGGTCCTGTGGGCCTGAGGTCTCCCTCCTTGTGTCTGGCCAGTTCCCTTCCCACTCCCCCTCTCCGCAGGCACAGAAGAGCTCCAGGCTTCTGTCCAGCAGGGAAGTTATAGGAAGTTGTGTGTGTGTGTTTATGTGTGTGTGGGGGGGGGGTGTTAGTGCTGGCAGTGACCAGGGGCAGAGATGGGGAAAGTCACCTTGCTGCCTGAAGGGCCAGCGTCCTCAGGGCTAGCATTCTAGGCACACTCTTGGAACGCGGGGACCTAGACAGGGAAGGGAAGACAGGGGACAGGGCCTGGGCCAGCATGTCTGGCAGCCTGGAGGACCCCAGGTAGGGAGAAGAGGGGCCTGTGAGGCCAGCCCTCATCGTCTCTGCCCTGTGCTGTCTGGTTGGTGTCGAGTGCAGCATCTCCTAAGGACCACATCTATTCCTGTTGCTATTCTATGCTAGTGACACGAAGCACCGTTATTTTTCACAGGATGCACAAACAAGTCAAACCAAACCACTGCGCAAACCAAACGTGCAAAACAAAACCATTTACACGCGCCTGGCACCAGCCTCGCGCCCCGCCCAGCTACCCATCCGCCCCCTGTGACTCCCAGAGGGCATGGGTGGGGAGTGGAGGAAGCTGGCAAGGGGCACAGGGTGTCCCACCCACACCCACACAGCGCCAGAGGTGAGGCAAGAGGACAGGACATCCGGGGCATGGCTGGGAACCTAACACCTGTCTGACTTGGGAAATGTCACCATGGGGCCTAAGGGAGTGGGGAGGAGGCCTTTACTTTTAAACATGTTTGCTAAAGTGCTCTGGACAACTGGCCAGTCAGCCAGGCGGCAGGGCACTAAATCTGGACTTTCCCGAAGCCAGCACAAGGAGGCAGGCGTGAGAGGAGGGGCTGGCCGGGGCTCTATGCAGTGGGCTCTGTGCATAGTGTGGGCTTCCTGGACCCCAGAAAAGCCTGCCGAGGCCAAGGCAGGAAAGGACCAAGCAGGAGGAACACATCTCAAAGTGCTTGTTAGGAAGGGTTGGCTCAAAGCACAGTGAATCACATTTCAGACACGGGGAGGGCTCCTGGGGCCCCCTCAGGTGCTGTCCTGCCCAGCCAGCCTCTCCTGCCCCTGCAATTGTGGCCGGAGGCTGTGCGGGCTGGTGGCAGCGGTGCATCCTCACGGGGCTAGGCAGGGCCTTTACCAAATGCCACTTGATCTGCCTCCGGGGGGAGCCAGGATCCGAGCCGACGCTCGCTTTGGAACATGGTCATCAATCTGAGAACCTGCAGGGAAGGAAGCACAGAGGGTGAGCTGGGCTGTCCGGCCTGGGCATCAATCCCTCTCCCGGGGCCCGCCATTTCCAAGGGCTGAGTTAAGCTATTCTGTCTAGTTTCAGCCTCACAATGCCATCCTTTAGTACGGAGGAGGCAACTGAGGCTTATCAGTGTTATAGCGTGTGAGTGCCAGAGCCTGGATTTGAACCCAGGTTTTCCCGACTCAGAGCCTACAATGTTAACTGCCCCACCATGCCAACTTCACCGCCCCTAAGCCTGGCACACAGTCTCTTGTCATGCACGTGCGCCATGGACCAGCCTGTTAGCATGCAGGCCTTGCTACATACACCTCGGTGAAGAGGAAAGGGAGGGTGCTCTATTGTTTGGAAAATGAATGAACCATTTGTAAAAGGCTTCACATCTTGAAACCTCAAGACTTAGTAAGAAAGGGAGGGTCTGGTGCTCCAGAGGAGATAGTGAGACATTCTTCAGCTTTTCCTACCAAGAACAGACATGATTTGGGGTGGAGGGGAAGTGACAGACTGTGTGATGTTTGCTGTGTCCGGGGCGGGGTTCTGCCCAGTCCTCATTCTTGGCTAGGAGGAGAGGTCACTGGCCAGCAAGGGCCCCACGGCTCTGGGGTCTTGCTGCTTCTTGTGGGGCTGGCTGCTGCAGGGAAGGACCATGTCCATTCCTGCTGGGTTGACAAGGCCTGAGTGTCTGTGCACACTAGGGTCCCTTTGTGACTTCTAGCATTCAAGTCGCATTGCTGGTGGGAGTGGCAGTGGCCCTTGGGGGGGGGGCATTATTTCAGCAGTGAGATTGGCTCTGAGGACCCCTCCCCACAGGCTACCAGCAGGCAGGTCCTACACCCTTGGCACCCCATGGGTTAGCCCTCTGCCTCTCATGTGAGGAGAGTTTGTGGTTGGGTCTCCCCTCCTCTTCCCAGCACGCTCCATGCTCCAGGTGGACAGACCCAGCTCCTGCTTCTCCTGGTGTGTCGGCTCGTACACAGACCTTAGTGTGGACATTTGGGCCCTCTCTGGACTAGTCCTGAGAGCAGCCCAGCTGTGTTCAGGGAGACCCAGGCTCCCTCTCCCTCCCATGTGGTGGTGACAGGTTTCCACCAAAGGTGCCCAAAGGCCCTGGCCATCTTATAGCCTCTTCTGTTCTCCACTGAAAGTCACCACTTATGAGGCAATGACCCCCCACCCCTCAATTTCTGCAGAGAACCTGAGATGTGTGTCCTGACAATAATAAAATTCCCGCACACAGACAGCCGACACCTATGGGAGCTGATGGCTGGGCATGTTGGAGTTGGCGGGAGGGGCAGGAAACAGCCATTGCCAAGTAGCCCAGAGATTCTGTAGATGGACTGGGGCCAGGACATGACCCAAGGGACAGAAGGATAAGAAACTGGGAATCAGAGGTCAGGAGAAAATATTTTACTTCAAGTTAATGAAGGACATATAATACGGTTCCTGGTGAAAAGGTGAAGATGGGGCAAGAGCAGAGACAAGTGTGGAAAGGGAGGAGGGGGTACAGGGGATACAGAAATAGCAGGATGGTCCCTGCAGAGAGGCAGAGATGGGGTGAAGTCCCACGGACCACACATAGCTCAGCTCAGATCACCTCTGGGGCACCCTGTGTGCATGACTCTTCAGATGTTTCAAGGGACAAAAATATCTGTACTTAGAAACCATGGAAGAGCCATGGCCTGCCAGAGTGGCTGGTGCCTGTGGACAAGGAGGGCCCACCCATCCTCACTAACATTGGAAACGGCACTCAGCACTGGACATGACCTAGGGAAGGGATGAGATGCAGAGAAAAGCAGGCCCGAGTTCTATTGCCTCCCCCCAACCTGCCTTCCTCCCACTGTGGCCCAGTTCTCACCGGAGAGGCTGAAGCTGGATTCATGAAGGTCCCGCATGCCCCCGTGTCGGGTGACTGGGCGGGTAGGAGTGTCTGCAAGTGGCGTTCCCATCTCTTTTTTCCCAGGATGCACAACAACAGCGACATCGCCCAGGTAGGGAGTGCGGTCCACTCCTCTCACCTTTAAGGTCTAGTGAAGGACGGAGGAAGCGGAAAGGGAAAGGACAGCGATGTCAGGGCCGAGCGATAGCACTGCAGACTCCTCAGTGGCTGACAGGGCGTAGACAGTGCCACTCTGCTCAGGACCCAAGTCACTGCAGGTGACAAAGCCTTCTTATACCTTGAGCCCAGGGTCTGGAAAGTTCTTTTCTTGTCCACATACCTCCTAAATAGCATGCGCATGCATGTGTGTATGTGTACGTGTGTGAGGGCACCTATAGAGGAGAGAGGCCCACTGGCCCCCACTCGACACTGGCAGACCCTTACCAAGGTAGCAGGCTCCTGAGGTGCTCAGCCATAGCCAGCACCTCTCACACAGGGCAAAGTCATTTCCTCCCTCAGAGGCCACACCCTTCGCTGTGATCCGACCACTTGGTGGGAATGGAGTCTAAACGTAGCTGACCTGGAGGCCAGAGTCCCCCCGGAGCAACTCTAGGGAAAGCAGGCGACTTAGGAGCCTCTCTATGCTCTGCGACCAGACTGCTGGCTTTCCAGTCCCAGCTCCGCCACTTGGAAACGGTCTGACCCTGGAGAGTTACCTAACTTTCCTTATTCGGACACTAACACACCTACGCAAGGAGTTACTGTGAGACCGAGTGAGTCAACAATGTGTATATAAAGCTCACAGAACTGCTCTGGCATGTGAGAAACAGACATCCCAGCAGTTACTATCAACGCAGAGGTTGTTTACGGGCCTGCAAAATCTTACAAAGTGCAACCGCGAGCAGTGTACCCCTCACTGGCACCCCTCAGGGTTAGACCCTCAACCTCGTTACCCAATGCTTATTGAAAATCTTGTCGAGATGAACAACAGGTGCAGGTGATTTCTTAAAGGCTATTATCTACACATTCTTCCGTGTTCTCTGATAACAGATCCGTAGTGAAGCTCCACCCTCAGAACACCAAACCGAGTCTGAATTGCTTTGGCCTTTACCAGGCCACACTTTGGCATCCTGGAGTCTGAGGCCAGGTCCTGGTGGAGAGAGGCCAGAGCAGACCCTCCAGAGTGAGTGACTGTGGCAGGTGACAACTTCCAACAGCCCCATTACTTCCTGGCTTTATACGCCCAACCCTAAACCAGAGCTGCTCTCTTACCTGAAGGCCTCACTCTGGAGTGTTTACGCACTCATAATTTTTGGAAAAATGAGGTTCGGGAATAGTTTTCTTTCCCTGCACGCATGTATTGTGCTATCTGAGGGCTGTAACAGAGAACAGGGGATATAACTGGCTTCTTCTTAGGGATCTGGAGTTGTCCTTGTATGTGCCTAAGATAATTGTTGAATTTGTATCAGCCCAGGAGTGTACTCATTGGAATGTTGTTCCTAATTTTTTTCTATCAACTTGTTTCCTCAATTTTTTTTTCCTCTTAGAAGTGGTGATGAGAGTAATAGTAGCCAATATTTCTCAAGCAGTTATGGGCTAGATGCTGTTCTGAGTATGTTGGCCTCTGGGAGAGAGGGGCCTCTGTTTCTCTGAAAGCCCTGTGCCTCACATGTGGAAGGCATGCCAGCAGAGTGAGTCTTTTGTGTTTTTTTTTTGAGACAGAACCTCAAGCTGTCACCCTGGGTAGAGTATCGTGGCATTACAGCTCACAACAACCTCCAATTCCTGGGCTCAAGCGAGTCTCCTGCCTCTGCCTCCCAAGTAGCTAGGACTACAGGCGCCCTCCACAACACCGGGCTATTTTTGTTTGGGTTGCAGCCGTCATTGTTGGTTGGCGGGCCCAGGCTGGATTCGAACCTGCCAGCTCAGGTGTACATGGCTGGCGCCTTAGCCCGCTGAGCCACAGGCGCCGAGCCGAGTCTTTTGTGTTAATATGCCTGCTTACCCCTGTGCTTCAGGTGATTTTCAAGCACCAGTTCTATTCCCCCTTACTTCAGCAAGAGTAGGAGGGCGCCAAGACTCCAGGGACATCCCTGAGCCTGTACATCAAGAGGAACAAACTGAGCGGTCACAAACACACACTCACGTTTCCCTCTTGTGCCTTTTGGAACTCAGGACTCCGTTTGCTTGGTAATTTAAGATTCTACCTGGTAATCAAAGATGGGGAATAGAAACCAGCATTTCTTTTTCTTCCTTTTTTTTTTTGAGACAGAGTCTCACTATGTCGCCCTCGGTAGAGTGCTGTGGCATCACAGCTCACAGCAATCTCAAACTCTTTGGCTCAAGTTGATTCTCTTGCCTCAGCCTCCCAAGTAGCTGGGACTACAGGTGCCTGCCACAATGTCTGGCTAGTTTTTTTTCTTTTTTGAGACAGAGTCTCAAGCTGTCATCCTGGGTAGAGTGCCATGGTGTCACAGCTCACAGCAACCTCAAACTCTTAGATTTAACAGATTCTCCTGCCTCAGTCTCCCAAGTAGCAGGGACTACAGGCACCTGCCAGAATGCTGGGCTATGTATTTTTGTTGTTGTTTTAGCTGGCCCGGCCCGGGCTGGGTTCAAACCTGCCAGCCTCAGTGCATATGGCTGGCACCCTACCCACTGAGCTATGGGCACTACCATGCCTGGCTAGTTTTAGAGACGTACTCTTACTCTTGCTCAGGCTGGTCTTGAACTTGTAAGCTCAAGCAGTCCATCAGCCTTGGCCTCCCAGAGTGCTAGGATTATAGGCATCAGCGAGCACGCCCCGCCCAAACCAGCATTTTCTGACTCTAGAATTCCCTTGCTCTGCCACACACCCCTCTCTCAACACTGGAGAGATGGCGACAGAATTCAGTAGAAAAACAGAGTGACAGTATCTTTGAGATTTAAAACAATCATGTGAGATGCCCCCAGCAGGGGTGCCAACCTCTTCCCACACTCCTTCCCACTTACCTTCTCTCTCTGGACCAGCTTCTTATAGACAGTGTCTGGGAAGGACCTCAGGGGACAGAACTTGCCTGTGCCCTCAGCACACATGAAGACACCATTCTCATACACGACACGCCCACGGCTAATGGTGACCAGCGGCACGCCGTGGCAGCGCATGTTCTCGTACAGGTTGAAGTCCCCTCCCTGTACCTGGGTGCTGGCTGAGATGGTCCTGTGGGGAGGCAAGGGTGGAAGAGAAAGCTCTGAGACTAGGCAAAGAAGTCTCAGCGTGATGGGAAGGAATGCCCTGTCAAGGCTGACTGTTATGGGCTGAAATTCTTCAGGGGACCCAATTGTTGAAGGCCCACCCTCAGTACCTCAGAATGTGACTGCATGTGAAGATAAGGCCTTTAATGTGATAATTCAGGTAAAATGAGGTCACATAGGTGGGCCCTAATCCGAACTGACTTACAGAAGAGGTGTCCTTATAGGAAGAGGAGATTGAGACACCAGATGTGTGCATGCAGACAGCTGTCTGCAAGCCAGGGTCAAACTTCTCCACGCTAGGAGCAGTGCAAGATTATATGCTTTTGGAGTTCCATAAAACCCCAAGTCCCTGCAGCCCTGGAGATTAGAAGCAAATTTTACTTTGTGGCTTCTGGGTCCCACACCACCACATCGGCATCGGCTCCGGGGATGACACGGCCCTTGCGGGGATACAGGTTGAGAATCTTAGCCGCATTGGAACTGGTAACGGCCACGAAACGGTTCTCATCCATCTTTCCTCCAACCTGAAACATCACGAAAGTGTCAAGTCAACTGGGCTCTGGATGTGTAGCATGTACCCCTAGTCACCTCTGATGCTGGCATGGGACAGTTAGTTTAGATGGTCAGAACAACAGTGGTAAAGAGGACAGTGCGGTGGGTACTAACTCTGATGAGCCAGTATGCTTGGCTTGGCCCCTGTGCTCACTTGCTCCTGTCTCCTTTTATCCAGCAACAGTGGTGAGTGGGCCCTTGTTCCAAAAGGCTGCCTACCTGGTGCAAATCTACCTCCTGTTTATAAAACCAAATCTGCTCACCTGCCTGCTATGGATGAGTCAGGAGCCTCCCTTCATCTACAAAGGACTATATATTCCACACTCTGGAAAAAATCTTATTGTCCCACCCAACCATGAGAGCATGTGGACTCTCTCCAAGGAGGATTTCCCCAGCCATCTCCTGGGCTTCCTGTGAGCTTAGTCTTGAGGACTTTAAATCTCTTTGGGACTCAGACTCTATGTTTAATCTAATCCATGCTTAGATCAAGATCAAAAACACTTATTCATGGGCAGAACAGGTGGTGCTCAAATGAAGTTCCAATCTCTATCTTTTTGAAAGCAATTAGACAAAATATAGCAAGAGGCTTAAAAATATTCATATTCACTTGGGCCAAAAATCCACTTCTAAGAATCTGTCCTCAGGAAATAATTAGAAATGCTGACATACACTCATGAACAAAGTGGCTCTCTACAGCATCACTTGTAAGGGCCAAAAACTCCAAACATCAGGGAAGGATTAAATAAAGTATGATACTTCTATTGGAGGAAAATTTCAGCGGTGAAAAAAAAGATAAACCCAGTTATTAAGATAACATAGAGTATGTATACAGAACTAGAAATAAATACACCAACAAGTTAAAACTAGTTTAATTTCCAGGCATGGATTTATGGCAATTTTTTTCTTATATTTTTCTGTATTTTCCAAATGTCTTATTACCTTTCCAATGTGGGGGAAGCCTTTTTTGTTTTATTTTTGAGTGAAACAAAGAACTGGGGTTTAATTAGCCCTTCTAAGAATGCTCTCTGAGAGGATCTGTGGAGTGCAAACTCCTGCTAGGATTAGAGAGGGGAGGGGATACAGAGGACATACCACTCCTCTCTCCCAGATGACACTCATGCGGTCCTGCACGCCGCTCACTCCATGTGGGATCTTGGTGAAATCCTCCTTGCCCATAGCCTTCTGCTTTGTGGTGAAAGGCCGGTGATCTGATGCCACAATGTTCAGAGTGTCACTGGGTAGAGAGAAGGATGTGGCCAGTAAGGAAAAGAGAGGACCCCAGGGGGGAGGGGGTGGGCAGGCACAGGGAAAAAGCCTTGGCTTGGGAACAAGGCAAAGCTGATTCCACTTTCAGTTCTGCCACCTAGTCGCTCTGTGACCTCTAAAGAGTTGCTCCATCTTTGTGAATCTGTTTGTTCATCTCCGGAATGGCAATATTCGAGGAGTGTGGCACAGATTGTCCATGTCACAAGAGGCTTCAGTGAAGAGAACCTTTGGGATGGCAATTCTTGAGAGTTAAACAGTGGCCAGAGAAAAACTGAACTTAGGATTTAGCCAAAGTGAAATAGTGGAGGTGGTTTTACCATCATGAAATCACATGGCAACTCCCTCTCACTGGCTCCCCAAGTCCCATAGCATCACAGACTCCGTTATGCTCTGCCAAGCAACTCAGATCCAGAGCCTTCCTTGGATGCGGGGGCTCTAATGTCCCTGAAGAGGAAGGAGGGACAAGGCAGAAAAGAAGCCAGACTTACTCTGCCAACGTTGGGGTGCAAGTCAGCTCACCCTATGCCATCCAGGACCGTGGTCCGCAGATGGAAATTAAGGCTGTGGGTGGACGGGGTCCGTCTGGTCCCTCATGGGGCTCCCAGCTCGCTAAGACTTGGCGTAGGACAGTGAGAGAGGGCACTGTGTGGCAGACCCTCTGCTAAAAGGAGGGAGGCAGGCAGCTGGCTCAGATTCAGAGACATGTGCAGCCAAGGGCTGCGGCAGTGAGGGCAGAGGACAGAGAACGCCCATTTAGCCAGACCTGGCCACCTCAGGAGGAGGAGCCTTGGTGGGCAGGGAGGGCTGGCTGGAGCAGGGAGTCAGGTGGAAGGGGCTCAGTGGGGTCTACAGAGAGGGAGCCCTGAGGGGCAGCGAGGAGTCATTTGACTCTGCAGGAGAGACGAAAGCCTTGTTGTGTGTGCCAGCCGTCTAAGAGGCCTGCTTCCGAAGGACAATCTGGGACCAGAAGGCACGATTTGACCTGGTGAGGAAGCATATTCTCAAGGCTCTCAGACGACAGCCAGTCAGGCCACACACAGAACTGTCTCCACAGCGGCCTGGCAGGACTCAATAGTCACAGCTCTTGCCAAACGACTAGTGTCTTTGGCCAGACCAGTGGTCAGATGACTTAGCTCTGTGGAAGACAGTCTTCCAGAGACCCCAAGGGCTCCCATATTGTGGACCTGCAGACTCCCCAGAGATGGATGAGACCCGAGAACAGGCTCACCTCCCATTCTTTAACTACCAATTCTCACTGAGCACCCAACTTTCTTTAGAAAAATCCCTACTCAAGTAGGTGACCATTAAGCAGGAGTGAGGGAACCTGGTCACGTCCCAGAGGGCATCTCACAGCGCTGCCCTGCACCCGGGAGACAGGAACACCCATCCAAACTGTTTCAAGTTTAAAACATGACTGGCTTTGTCAACTACTTTAAAATTTTACATGTCCAAATAAAAAAACTTTTAGTCCCTTTAATAAGTCAAATTTTAAATATAGGACAAATCTTTGTATCTACAGATTATACATCTTATTCCTATCTAGTGTAACAAACCACATCCCAAAGCAGCTCATATTTTCTTATTGAAATGGTAACTGGAGTCTGACTTGCATTGTTTGCAGTCCCAGATACTTGGCCTGGAAGACGGAGGTGAGAGAATCACTTGAGCTCAGGGTTTAGATACCAGCTGGACAATACAGCAAGACCCCACCTCAAAAAAAGCAGTATTCATCATATAAAGTATAAGCAATAATGTATTATAAAAGAAAAACCATAATAATCATAAATTCCTATAAATAATTAAAATGTTAAAATTATGCTCCAAATCTTATAAAAGAGCACAAATTTACAATATGCTTTAAAAAAAGGGATTTAAACTCTTCTCATAACACATGTACTTACAATTCTACTTAAATAAATAGAATTTAAATAGTGAAAATAAATTTGACAAAACAGGTTAGGTATAAAAATTTAAATTATTCAATCAATAATACTTTTTTCTCCTGCCATTTGAATTTGGGTGGGTTTGGGTATTTATTATCATTTTGTTCTTTTAGTAAATTTGCTTTTAACAAGCAGAGGTATTTCAAAAGATTATTTGACCTCAGAACCAAACCAAATTATTCTACTGGCTTCTTGATAATTCTGTATTGTTGTATTGATAGTGATGAAAAGGAGATTGATTTTTTCCAACAACGAGCACTTTTAGAAGTCAGAGCTGATTTAGCATTTCATCTGTAAAAGCTGCTGTGGCTGCTTAGTATCAGCAAAAGTACGGGACAGAATGTAATTACTGCCACTGGGCCATGATGTGTCCTGCCCCTCCACAGAGGCTACCGTTGCCCACGACTATAGGGCCTGCACTCTTCTGCAAAGCCCCGACATTCTTTTTTTTTTTTTTTAGTTTTTGGCCAGGGCTGGGTTTGAACCCGCCACCTCCAACATATGGGACCGGTGCCCTACTCACTGAGCCACAGGCGCCACCATAGCCCCAACATTCTACACCTCTCTTTAGGTTGTTAACAGTAGGTGAGTAGGAATTTTCCAGTTATTGGCAATTAGGACTAAAAGCCAAGGGTATGGATGAGATAAACACCTCATTATCTGGAGAAAGCTACCTTCAGTGGGGCTGGGCACTGCCCTCCACTGCCTCCGCCAGTCTAGAGGGAAGGGAGAGCAAGGTGCCGGTGGATGGAGAGGCCCAGAAGTTTTTCCTTCCTTCCTCTGTCTTGAGTCCATACTCTTGCCACCTCCAGTCTACCCAAGGGTAAGGAGAGCACATTTTAAGAGGTTCACTTTTGACCTGCCCTCCCCCTGTGGGGAGTGGAAAGGCAGTGTGAGCTTCCTTGGGGCCCTGGATGCCATCGAAGGTGGCAAGGCTTAGGTTGCCTTCAAGGGTCTTTGCTGGTGCTGCTAGCTGGGACACGGGATCCTTGGGCAGGGAGAAGAATCCTTCTACTTTTTTTCCTAATCCCTCTACCCCAACCTGAGCTGAGCTGGGGATAAAGAGGGGAGGAGACTGACTCCTAAACTTCCTTACCAGGTCAACAGTGAAGAGAAAGCAACCACCCCTCCCTAAAATGTGACTAGGGAGCAAAAGAAGCTGCCAGCAGTTATTGGGACAAAATAAAACCTTTCATAGTGTGTCCCACCAAATTTAGACTGTTTATCAAAACATCTTTTTTAGACTAGGATCAAAGGTAGAAAAGAGGTGTCAAAAAGCAGGTGGAGAAGGCTCGGCGCCTGTGGCTTAATGGGCTAAAGCGCCAGCCACGTACACCTGAGCTGGCGGGTTCGAATCCAGCCCGGGCCCGCCAAACAACAATGACGGCTGCAACCAAAAAATGGCCTGGCGTTGTGGTGGGTGCCTGTAGTCCCAGCTACTTGGGAGGCAGAGGCAGGAGACTCGCTTGAGCCCAGGAATTGGAGGTTGCTGTGAGCTGTGATG
>CAUYON010162043.1:0-23857 GCA_963573935.1 Arctocebus calabarensis | reverse complement strand
TAGCAGGGTACTGGTGAAACTTATTAAAGGTAGAGTATCAATGTCTTTATATAGTGATCAAGAAAATGCCACGAAGGCTATCTGTAACAGTATGATCAAAATATTTCTGAATGTATGTGAAGCACATCGTGCCCTATGATTGCACCAATGTACACAATTATGATTCAATAAAATTATAAAAAAAAAAAAAAATCTCTGACCATCACTGAGAATTTGGGTAATCATTCTTGTGGTTCATCCTATGCGCATGGTATTTGAAAATAAACCTTAAAAAAAAAAAATCAAAATAATGTTAACAGGTTATAACCTCTTTAATTAACTTGTTTATTGAATAAAATAGAAATCTATGAGTCCATACTGATGTAAAGCATAAATAAATGGGAAAGAAGAGAATGATAGAATTAAAAAATCACTTTCTTTTTTTTTTTTTTTTTGAGACAGAGTCTCAAGCTGTTGCCCTGGATAGAGTGCCATGGTGTGCACTGCTCACAGCAACCTCAAAGTCTTGGGCTTAAGCGATCCTCTTGCCTCAGCCTCCCAAGTAACTGGGACTACAGGCACCCGCCACAACACCTGGATATTTTTTGGTTATAGTTGTCATTGTTATGTGGCAGGCCCAGGCTGGATTTGAACCTGCCAGCTCTGGTGTATGAGGCTCGAGCCCTTGCCCCTTGAGCTACAAATGCTGAGCCTAAAAAACCACTTTCACCTCCACCAATGAGAAGGAGAAATAGTTCATCCTAAGGCTGGGTCTGGGAAAATGTAAAGTTCTGACACATGCTTCAACATGGATGAGCCTTGAGAACAGTATGCTAAGTCAAACATTGAGTCAAAAAAGCCAGTCTCATGCCACAGCACTCTATCGAGGGCAACAAAGTGAGAGATTGTCTCTAAAAGAAAAAAAAAAAAAGCCAGTCACAAAAGACCACTTATTGTATGATAATCCCACTTATTAAAAAATATCCATTCAGGGTGTGGTGGCTGAGCTCATGGGTTCAAGACCAGCCTGAGCCAGACCTCACCTCTAAAAATAGCCTGGCATTGTGGCGGGCACCTGTAGTCTCAGCTACTCAAGGGGCTGAGGCAAGAGAATCACTTGAGCCCAAGAGTTAGAGGTTGCTATGAGCTATGACGCCACAGGACTTTACAAAGGGCAACAAAGTGAGACTCTGTCTCAAAAAAAAAAAAAAAAAAAAAAAAAAAATATATATAAATATATATATATTTCCATCCATCCAGAATAGGCAGCTCAGAGAAAGAAAATAGATTAGCAGTTGCCAGGGGTTGAGGGGGGAGGGAAATAGGCAGTGACTGCCAAAGGGTACAGGGTTTCTTTTGGGGGTGAAGAAAGTGTCTTAAAACCATATCACAAAGTATATACATAACTCAGTGAATATACTAAAACCACTGAATTGTGGTTAAAGAGTGAGTTTTATAGTATATGAGTATCTCAATAAAGCTGATTTTAAAAAATGAAAGGGAGCATGTCAGAGGGATACAAAAGCTAACCTGAAAGAATTCTCAATAGTCAAAGCTGGAACAGTTTGACCAACAAAATAAACAATGTAGTACTGGCTTATAATCCAGCACACAAAATAATATACAAGAATCCATACTGATATAAATAAATGATTAAATAAATTAATAATGGAGAAGAGACAAATCTCCCTTACAGAAGAAATCCAAATAATATATGTAGGTACTCTCCTTTCTAGGATGCAGAGCTTAATTCCCACTCCCATGTCTGAAAGTGGACTAAGCAATTTGCTTCCAAAGAACAAAGCAGAAAAAAGCAAAAGTAGTAACTTGCATAGAAGTGACCTGGCAAAGTCTACTTTAACCAAGCGATAAAACTTAGCTCACCAGGGATGTCATAAACACCCTGATATGTGCTTGGAGGGGCATTTGGTCTTTGGTTATTTTTTTCCCCTAAAACCTGTAACTTCAGTATAGTCATGAGAAAAACATCAGATAAATCCAGACTGGGAGACTTTTTTTGAGACAGAGCCTCAAGCTGTCACCCTGGGTAGAGCGCTATGGCATCACAGCTCACAGCAACCTCCAACTCCTGGGCTCAGGCGATTCTCCTGCCTCCGCCTCCCAAGTAGCTGGGACCACAGGCGTCCGCCACAATGCCCGGCCATTTTTTTGGTTGCAGCCTTCATTGTTGTTTGGCGGGCCCAGGCTGGATTAGAACCTGCCAGCTCAGGTGTATGTGGCTGTCACCTTAACCACCTGAGCCATAGGCGCCGAGCCTCTTTTTATTTATTTATTTTTTTTAAGAGACAGAGTCTCACTTTATTGTCCTCGGTAGACTGTTGTAGTGTCACAGGCAACCTCCAACTCCTGGGCTTAGGCGATTCTTTCGCCTCAGCCTCCCAAGTAGCTGGGACTACAGGCACCCGCCACAATGCCCAGTTCTTTTTTGTTGCAGTTTGGCTGGAGCCAGGTTTGAACCCGCCACCCTCAGTATATGGGGCCAGTTCCCTACCCACTGAGCCACAGGTGCTGCCCATGACTGGGAGACATTCTATAAGATACCTGGCCAGTATGCCTCAAGACTCCCAGGTCATGAAACACAAGACAAGACTGAAAAATAATGAAAAGACCCCCCCCAGAGAGAGGGTTTAGGGAAATCAAGACTGCTAAGGGTAAAGGAGTATCTGGACTAGATCCTGGAACAGAAAGAGGACATTAATGGTGAAATCCAAATCAAGTCTTGATTTCTGTTAATAATAATATACCAATGTCGGCTCGGCGCCTGTGACTCAACGGGCTAAGGTGCCAGCCACGTACACCTGAGCTGGCGGGTTTGAATCCAGCCTGAGCCCGCCAAACAACAATGACGGCTGCAACCAAAAAATGGCCAGGCGTTGTGGCGGGTGCCTGTAGTCCCAGCTACTTGGGAGGCGGAGGCAGGAGACTCACTGGAGCCCAGGAATTGGAGGTTGCTGTGAGCTGTGATGCCACAGCACTCTACCCAGGGTGACAGCTTGAGGCTCTGTCTCAAAGAAAAACAAAAAACAAAAAACAAAAAACCAATGTCAGTTCTTAGTTCTGACAAATACCATAGTAATTTAAGATGTCTAACAATAACTTTATGTACTACTTTACAACCTTTCTGTAAATATAAGTATGTGTATACACACACACACATTTTTTATATATATATATGTAGAGAGAGAAAGAGAGAGACAGGGTCTCTGTGTTGCAGCAGACAACCTCACATTCCTATGCTTTAGCAACACTCCTGCCTCAGCATCCTAAATAGCTAGGACTAAAAGCATGCACTACCAAGCTCAGCTAATTTTTCCATATTTTTTCAGAGACAGGGTCTTACTCTTGCTCAGGCTGGTCTTGAATTCCTGGCCTTAAACAGTTTTCCTGCCTCAGCCTCACATGGTGCCTGGCCCAATATAAATTTATTATAAAACAATAAGTTGGCTGGGCACAGTGGTTCATGCCTATAGTCCTAGCACTCTGAGGCCAAGGCGAGAGGATCACTTGAGGCCAGGATTTCGAGACTAAGAAAAGCAAGACCCTATCTGTACTAAAAATAGAAAAATTAGCCTGTGGTCCCAGCTACTTGGGAGGCTGAGGCAAGAGAATCGCCTAAGCCCAGGAGTTGGAGGTTGCTGTGAGCTGTGTGATGTCACGGCACTCTACCAAGGGCGATAAAGACTCTGTCTCTAAAAAAATAAAAAAAAAATAGAAAAATTAGCTAAGCATAGTAGTGAGCACCTATAGTATCAGCAGAGGAGAGAGACTGAAGAGGCTGAGGCAGGAGGTCTGCTTTAGCCCAGGAGTTTGAGGTTGCTGAGAGCTAGGCTGAGGCCATGTCACTTCAGCCTAGGCAACAGAGTTGAGACTCTGTCTTAAAAAAATAAAAAATAAAAAGTTGGCTCAGCACCTATGGCTCAGTGGGCTAAGGTGCCAGCCACGTACACCTGAGCTGGCAGGTTTGAATCCAGCCCGGGCCTGCCAAACAACAATGACGTCCGCAACCAAAAAATGGCCGGGCGTTGTGGCGGGCGCCTGTGGTCCCAGCTACTTGGGAAGCGGAGGCAAGAGACTCGCTTGAGCCCAGGAATTGGAGGTTGCTGTGAGCTATGATGCCACGGCACTCTCTCCAGGGTGACAGCTTGAGGCTCTGTCTCAAAAAAAAAAAAAAAAGTAAAAAGTTTCATAGCAAAGATATTAAAACAAGTGGGGCAAAAATCTGATGAAGAATGAGCTATTTACAGTGTCAAATTATCTCCTTACAAAATACTAATTAATTACAAAGAGAAAAAAAGTTCCTTTATGATATAAAAATCTGCCTGGTTATCACTGGGCAAACTGAAATCTTGCTCTACCTCTTAGGATGCTGTGAGAACACAGACAGCAACAATTCTATGAGAGTTCTGCAAAAAATAAACAGCCTCCATCTAATTATGAGGAAGCAGCATACAAACCTAATGAACACTGGCCTGTAGCCTTCAAAACTGTCAAAGTCATAAAAGTCAAGTAAAGAATGAGGACTATTTCAGATCAAAAGAGACTAAGGAGACACAATGACTAAATAAAACATGTAATACCAGATCAGCTTTTTGTGCCACAAAGGAATGACTGGGGCACATGGTGAAACCTGAATGGGGTCTCTGAATTAAATAGTAGTCTGTTTCACTGGTAATTTCCTGGGTGTAATGGTTAGTTGTATTGTGGTATATAGAATATCCCTATATGCAAGAATTAAACTATTCAGAAGTGACAGGGAAATCACAGGGAAAAAATTCTTTGGGGGGAAAAAAAAAACTTTCTGTGATCCTGATTGAGGTTGTTTTTAATTCCTGGATTGTATTCTTCAGTTAAATGCCAATGAACAAACCTCAGGTCACCTCCTAATAAGCACACAAATCTTATTCCCAATTTTCTGATAAGTAATGCTTTTTCAAATCATTGTTATTTTGTATCTGATTCTTTGAGTTTTTTTTTTTTGCATCTGAAGGGTTAACAAACTTTTTTTGAAAAGGGACAAATACTAAGTACTGTATTTTAAACTTTGCAGGCCATATAGCTGTGATGTCTTTGCCTTAGCTACCCAACTCTATTGTAGTGCATATGTACCCTAAAAAAGCATGTCTGTAGTCCAATTAAACTTTATTTACAAAAGGAGGTGAATGGGAGTGGCGCCTGTGGCTCAAAGGAGTAGGGCGCCGGCCCCATATGCCAGAGGTGGTGGGTTCAAACCCAGCCCCAGCAAAAACTGCAATAAATAAATAAATTAATTAAATATTTTTAAAAAGCAGGTGAGTGGGCTACTTTGGACATGAGTGCCACAGACTGCCAAGCTCTAATATAGAATATACTCTCTAAAATGTGCATATCTTGGCTTGGCACCTATGGCTCAAGCGGCTAAGGCTCCAGCCCTGTACACCTGAGCTGGCAGGTTCGGATCCAGCCTGGGCCCGCCAAACAACAATGACGGCTGCAACCAAAAAATGGCCAGGCGTTGTGGCGGGCGACTGTAGTCCCAGCTACTTGGGGAGGCGGAGGCAAGAGACTTGCTTGAGCCCAGGAATTGGAGGTTGCTGTGAGCTGTGATGCCACAGCACTCTGTCCAGGGTGACAGCTTGAGGCTCTGTCTCAAAAAAATAAATAAATAAAATAAATAAAAATAAAAATGTGCATATCTTTAACCTATTTTTAGGAATTTATTTAGCTATAAGACTGGAAAAAACCTGGGTAAACAGTTAATAGACTATTGGTGTATAATAATCAGTACATAGGATAATGAAAAACTAGGTAGTTATTAAAAAATAATGTGGTTAAATTTTTCTGCATTGTAAGATTATTTCCTCAGGAAGACCTGGGGTTAGGTCCTGCCTCCTGTAATCTCAAGACACCCTCATGGAAGGGAGGAGAGGCATTGGCGAGTGTGTGCGCCTGAGCAGGTATCGTTGTCAGTTCTTTACCTATAAGGTAGGTCTAATAATGGGACATCACAGATACTGTACTAAATAAATAATTTATAAGAAATCACCTGGCAACATAAAATAATATGCCAGAAGGGAGGAAAGGAGGAGGCATTTTAGGGCAGACCATTGATTTTCTATTGTGTGACTTCAGGTCCAAAGCTCTACAGCACCTTTTTTCCACCCAGGAGATTGTACAAGTTCCCAATGTTATCCACTGTCTATAAACAACTAGATCATAAATTCCTCGATGACATGGTTTTTTTTTTTTTTTTTTTTAAATAGGGGGTCTCACTTTGTTGCCCGGGCTAGAGTACAGGGGTATCATCACAGCTCACTGCAACGTCAAACTCTCAAACTCCTGGGCTCAACCATTCCTCTTGCCATAGCCTCCTGAATAGCTAGGACTACAGGTGTGTGCCACCGCACTTGGCTAATTTTTGTAGAGATGGGGGTCTTACTATGTTGCTCAGGCTGGTCTTGAACTCCTGGCAATCCTCTGCCTTGGCTCCCCAACATGCTAGGACTATAGGCAAGAGCTACCACATTCAGCCTATTTTTGTACATTAAAACAACAACAGCAACAACAATAGCTTATCCCCAATTTCAATGGCAGCAGCTGCCACACACATAAGACACAAAGAGTCAAGGTTGAAACTAGAAAAGTGTGGGTTTGACATCAGAAATCTGAGTTCAGTCCTGGCCCTTGCATTTATACCCTGTGAGATTTTGGATACTTGATATCTTCAGAGTTCCGGGTTCTCCATCTGTATCATGGGCATAATCTCTGGCACTTGGCAATCATACACAAAAAAATAAAACCTGCCTTACAGAGCTAAACAGATTCTAGAGTATTAGAGCACACCAATAAATGCCAAAAAAAAAAAAAAAAAGACCATTTGTATTGAATTTAACATCCCCAATGAATCTAGCCTAAATGATCCTGCTATAAAGCTAGACTGCTTCCTATTTTTTTTCTTCCCATTAACAATGATCATGTTTCATATTAGTTTTCTTGGCTTTCTATGGTTCTCACTGGAATGTTTTCATTCTTACTACCATTCTGAGGAATTCTATAATAAAAAATAAACTTTAAAGTGTATGTCTGTCCCCTACTTATCCCCTAAAAGACACCCCACAAAGAAAAATGACCAAAATATACCTATGTTTCATCCTACTTCTAAAAATGATAAGCAGTAGTGGCCTATGACCTGAAGAAAGCCTGTCAGATAGAAATGGCCACTTACTGCCCACCCCAAAAGATACTGATGGCCAATGCTCAGATCAAATCAGGAAATGATCAACATCATCTTCAAAAGCAAGCAAGCCAAAGGGTTACCAAAAGAGGGGAGGGAGGAAGGTGCAGAGAGGACTGGTACCTGAGTAGGTGTTGGCTCAGCCGTCTGGATCTGAAAGTTCTGGGAGGGCTTCTGGGGGACAGTGGGGAGGGTGGCAGATGCTGCCTGCACCACCCGCAGAGCCTGCTGAGGGATTTGCACCACCTGCTGCTGCTCAGCCTTGGGGGGCACCACCTGGACCTGCTGGACCACAGCTGGCTGGCCCCCACCAGGGCTTTGAACAATGAGCAGGTTGTTTCCTGCTTGAATGATGTTGTCTGCAGTAGTCTCAATCAACACCGTCTCCACCT
This sequence comes from Arctocebus calabarensis, assembly GCA_963573935.1. NCBI lineage: Eukaryota > Metazoa > Chordata > Mammalia > Primates > Lorisidae > Arctocebus > Arctocebus calabarensis. The sequence goes on along the minus strand of CAUYON010162043.1, from coordinate 16,255 downwards.
GCTCAGCCATGGCCACAGGAGGCTGGGAGGCGGGAAGGCTCTTCTTCCTTGCTTTCTTGTTAGTTTTAGACAGTGGTGTTGGGGGGCTTTCAGTGAGGATCTGAGTGGGGGCCCCAGTGTCACTGGCATTCACGAGGTTGTTGACCGGCAGCGTGAGTGTCACATTGCCGCCCCCACCTGTCAACTTCACCACATTGGCCCCACTCTGCACAGGGGTAGTGGTTGTACTTGACTTCTGGACAGGGGCTGGCTTGATGGGGACAGGCTTGTGACTGGACGGTGAGGGGGTAATGATGGCTTGGTTGGTGCCAGGGATGATCTGGATCTGGTTGGTGAGATTGGGCTGCACTTGGATGGTCTGGGAACTGCTTGCTTGAATCTGAGGGACCGCCTGGTACTGGATATTGGCATTTGATCGGGTCCCTTTGTTGATCATGGTGGGATTCTGGATAGCAAACACCAGCTGTCCTCCAGGATAGGAGGTCCCCTGAATCTGAAGTATATTTCCTTTGGAGGACAAAATTCCAAAGCTATTTTTGCCGGGACTGAGAGGGAGAGGGGCAGGTTTGATAGGAACAAGTTTCCGTGGTGTGGGCTGGGGGGGAGCTGGAGGCGTCACAGCAGCTTCGACAGCTGGGGGGCCAATTTTGCTACATGTTGCAGCAAGCAGGGCTAAGGGGGATGGCTGGGAGTCCTGCAAAAAAACAGCAGAGAAAAGGAGTGAGACAGGAAGGCCCAATGGCCCAGCTGCCCTCTTGCCTGTCAGGCTCCTCTCCTCCTGGCAGCCTTCCACATGGCTCTTCCCCATCTCTGTGGCAGGCATGTTGCTGGCGTCCTCCCTGCAATGGCTCCTATCTCCCCTCCCTTGCTGGTTTCTCTGTTAAGTAACTGAGGGAGAACAGGTAGGAACTCCCCAGAGGCACACCATGGACGGGTTATGGGCTCTTTCCTTACCACTCACTGGCCTTGTTTTTAACAGGAACTGAGGACCCCTGAATGCTCAATTGACGAAGAACTAAGGAGAGAGGTTGGACAGAGAAGAGGGAGGGGCAATAAGTGGAATAAACACTTCGGTCAAATGTTTTCTAGTACTCAGAACGTATGACTTTATAAATTGCAGAAGGCATCCTTCAAGGCTGATGAAGGAACCTTTGTTTTCCTTTTATGGGCAATGAGGTCTGGTGGAAGGAACATTGAGTTTAATCCTCCTTTTCCCCCCTGACCTAACTGAGGCCATGGTTTCTTAATTCTGAAAACATGACTAACTGCACTCTCCTCAGTCTCCTATCCTGTTCTACTTATAGTGAGACAATGGGGAGATAGGCTTTTCAGCAAGTTTGTGCAGGCTGCTGCACCCCATCCCCTGGAGCCCACTGCCCACTCGCCTGGGTGGTGGAGGCGGCAGGCTGCAGGTAGTCGCTGGGACTGACAGCAGCAGTGGCAGCCATGCTGGTCTGTGGATCTGCTGGAAGAAAAGAGAAGGAGTAATTCACAAGATGCCCCCAAAAAACCCAAGCCCACTGGTCTTAGATTTTCTTTTTGCCTCTAGTTGTTGCTGCTTCTCTAAGAAAGGCTAACAACTTTCCCTACACTTCCCCACTCCAGGTTAGCAGCCCTAGGTCTATTTCAGTAGATGACCTTCTCCTCTCCTCAGACTCAGCCATCCAAGGCCATGAGGACAGCTGGTCCTGCCTCCACAGGGCCGTCCCCTCCAGCCACTGTGAAGTCTGGGATAACTTGAAGATACCCAGACTATACCAAGACTGTCTCAGCTGTGCCCCACAGTGGAACTGTGTCTGTGGTACACCACTAGCTCTCCCTAGCTAGACCAGAACACCTCTGTGGTGGGTAGGAGATTCCCTGCTACTGCTCTAGGTCTAACTCAAGCTCTTGCTATAGCCAGATGCCAAATCTGCCTGGGAGAGAAGCACTGCTCAGCCAGGATTCCTGACGAGGACACACCTGCTCCATTCTAACACCTTGAGTGTTTGTTTTATCCTTAGCCTTTACCACAAGGCACGGCAGCCTTAGGAATCACAGAGAGCATTTGGGTAATTTCTTTAAGTGAATGTACACTTTTACACAGGACAGGAGGTATAGCCCCAGAGGTATCACTGGACTAAGCAGAGATAACAACTGACTCAATATAACAAGAATGAAAATAAACTGTTTTTGTTTAAATGTACATACATTTACATATATATGAATATAGCCAAATAGGAAAATGTTTCAAAAGAAAAAAAAAAAAGCGAAACTCTTAAAAGCCATTATCTGTCTCTTTTTTTTTTAGAGAGAGTCTCTCACTCTATCACCCTGAGTAGAGTGTGTGGCATCATACCTCACAGCAACCTCAAACTCCTGGGCTCAAGCCATCCTCCTGCCTCAACCTCCTGAGTAGCTTGACTATAGGTATAGCCCAACAAAGGGTGCAGCTAGTTTTTCTATTTTTTAGTAGAGATGGGGTCTCATTCTTGCTCAGACTGGTCTTAAACTCTTGAGCTCAAGCAATCCACTTGACTCAGCCTCCTAGAGTACTAAGATTTCAGACATGAGCCACTATGACAGCCCACTGTACTTTTCTTTCTTTTTTTGTAGAGACAGAGTCTCACTTTACTGCTTTGGTAGAGTGCCATGGTGTCACAACTCCTGGGCTTAGGCAATTCTCTTGCCTCAGCCTCCCAAGTAGCTGGGACTACAGGCACCCACTACAATGCCCGGCTATTTTTCTGTTTTGCAGTTCGGCCTCAGCCGAACCACCTTCGGTATATGGAGCCGGCACCCTACTCACTGAGCCACAGGCACCGCCCCTATTGTACTTTTTTTAAATAAAGGAAAATAAAGAAGGTTGAGGAAGTAGTGATGGGAATCTCTACTCTGCATTTAAGTCTCATCTAAAAAAAAAACAAGATGAGAATTTTGGGAGAACGAACCTTAGAGTTCATCAATCACTAAGGGAAAGAACAGCAGGCAGAGTCAGACTTGTACCCTAGACCTTCTGAACGTACATTTCAGGAAGTACAGAAACAAGAGGGGTTATTTTGGAAACTCAAAAAGCACAAAAAGACTCAAGAATTGAGCCCCCGGAGGCATTTGGCAAGAACAGGACAGAGGGTGGGGAGAAAGCAGAACCAACCATTCATGTTTTTGTTGGCCTCAGCCTTCTCTCTTTGGGAGAATGATTCTTAAATGGGAAAAGGTAAAGAAAATGTGGAGGACTGAAGCCCAGGACAAGTGATGGGCAGGTAAGAAAGCATACCAATGCCTCAAATGGTTTCCAGGTCCTAAGGCCACACAAACGGCACTCCAGAGTGGGAGAGGCTTTGCAGACACGCTTGCAAATTGTGTGAGGAGCCAGGGAGCAGCTCTGGGCAAAACTGTCTACGCAGACCCTAAAATATAACCACCACCCTGGACAAAATCCCACAACGAATGATTGAACCGTACTACAATTACCGAGGGCAAAGAGTGATCACAGGAATAAGCATGGAGAACAAGTCATGACAATTTGCTTTTTTATAGGATTTTGGATGAACACAATAGAATGGTATACATCATGCATTTTATTTCAACAGACATCTGACTAAAATTTTTATAATATCCTTATGAACGAGGAAGGAAAAATGTGGGCAGGATTATAGTTTGGGGGCTATACTGACTGACCATGGCTCCACCTGAGCACTAAAGAGTTTGCTGCTGCAAGGTTGACCAAGGGGTCTAAAACTTGGGGTGGGCTCCAGCCTCAGAATCCACATGCATCTCCTCAGGGGCCTTTTGTTTTTTGCAGTTTTTGGCCAGGGCTAGGTTTGAACCCACCACCTCCAGCATATGGGGCCAGTGCCCTACTCCTTTGAGCCACAGGTGCCACCCTCAGGGGCCTTTTTGTTCTTGTGTTTTCTTTCTTTCTTTCTTTTTTTTTTTTTAGAGACAGAGCCTCAAGCTGTTGCCCTGGATAGAATGCCGTGGCATCACAGCTCACAGCAACCTCCAATTCCTGGGCTCAAGTCTCCTGCCTCTGCCTCCCAAGTAGCTGGGACTACAGGCACCCGCCACAACACCTGGCCATTTTTTGGTTGCAGCCGGGCAGGACTGGATTCGAACCCGCCAGCTCAGGTGTATGTGGCTGGCGCCTTAGCCCATTGAACCACAGGCGCCAAGCCTGTTCTTGTGTTTTCATGTGACAATCATCTTTGAAAAAAATGAATATATACCATAGACTCCTGGGAGACTATTGCTTAATCAAGTCCTGCACGTCTCAGGGCCTATGTGTTGTTTACAAGCGCACCACTCGAACTTAATGTGGGCTAATTAGGACAGCTAATTCTGCACACTGATTCATGATACATCTGGGCAAAGTGAAGGAGGGCATCTCTTCAGAAGCAGTGGGAGGACTGCACTGGCACACTGCAGGGTGGGCGTATCGAACACAAGGAGCCCAGAGAGTCAAGTGTGTGCCATGCTTATGCTGAAAGCAGTGATTTGGATGCAAACGTCATCCTCCCATGATGATACTGATTTGAATTTCACTGAATTCTGTTTTATAGTTATATAGTTATAGCTTTATCGAAGCTAGATCAATAAGCGATGCAGATTTATATACATACAAAATTAAGTGAAGTTTTAATATTATAACAAAAACAATCCAAGTCAATCCCAAAACAATTTTCCTTTAGAGCACTGGTTTTAAACTGCTATACCATAAACCAAAGTTGTAAACAATTTACACAAATACCCAGCATATGCACATATATGTGTGTATACACACACATTCCTTGTCTGTACTCATGCAATATAAGTTTCTTGAAACAAAATTTACCCTTTTTCTCTGTGATGGACTTTGATATTTTCCCTACTCTATTTAATTTTTTTAAATGCTGGCTGTGACCCACCAAATTGGTTTTTGTGCCCTACAGGCTGAAAACATGCCTTTAGAAGAGTCATATCCACCACCTAAATTTGAGAAACAGAATAAAGACCTAGAAGCTAAGTTAAACTTGCAGATGTCAAAAAAACAGGAAGAATTATGAACATAATGGGTGTCATTATTAGTGTTCAAAGACATCTTAAAAAAAAAAAAATCTGGGCTTAGTGCCTATAGCTCAAGTGGCTAAGGCGTCAGCCATATACACCAGAGCTAGTGGGTTCAAATCCAGCCTGGGCCTGCCAAACAACAACTACAACCAAAAAATAGCCTGGCATTGTGGCAGGTGCCTGTAGTTCTAGCTACTTGGAGATTGAGGCAAGAGAATCACTTAAGCCCAGGAGTTGGACATTGCTGTGAGCTATGATGCCACAGCACTCTACCCAGGGCGACAGCTTAAGGCTCTGTCTCAAAAAAAACAAAAAAAACAAAAAAAACAAAAAAAAACACACAAAAAAACCCTAGAATGTTTAAGAGTATAAGACTCTAGACCTAAATGAGAATTCTAATAGTGCCATTCATTAGTGGGCTGGTCCCCCTCAGCCTCATTGTACCCTCTATTGAGAGGTGATGTCATCCTTAGGGGATTTCTGTGAGGTTTCAATAATTTATATGAGGCTTGGCGCATGTGGCTCAAGTGGCTAAGGCACCAGCCATATATACCTGAGCTGGAGGGTTCGAATCCAGCCCGGGTCCGCCAAAAAACAATGACAGCTGCAACCAAAAAATAGCCAGGCGTTGTGATGGGTGCCTATAGTCCCAGCTACTTGGGAGGCAGAGGCAGGAGAAATGCTTGAGCCCAGGAGTTGGAGGTTGCTGTGAGCTATGATGCCAGGGCACTCTACCCAGGGTGACAGCTTGAGGCTCTGTCTCAAAAAAAAAAAAAAAAAAATTATATGAAAGCATCAAGCATAAGACTTGGTATATAGTGGATCCTCAATAAATGATGGTTTAGGCTCGGCACCTGTGGCTCAACGGGCTAAGGTGCCAGCCATGTACACCTGAGCTGGCAGGTTCGAACCAGCCCGGGCCCGCCAAACAATAAAGGTGGCTGCAACCAAAAAATGGCCAGGCGTTGTGGCGGGCGCCTGTAGTCCCAGCCACTTGGGAGGCAGAGGCAGGAGACTCGCTTGAGCCCAGGTATTAGAGGTTGCTGTGAGCTGTGATGCCACTGCAGTCTATCCAGGGTGACAGTTTGAGGCTCTGTCTCAAAAAAATAAAAATACAAATAAAAAAATAAATGGTTTAGAGCTTAGTAAATGCTGCACTTAGGTTAGAAAACCATATACAGGCTCAGCGCCCGTATCACAATTGTTATGGCACCAGCCACATATACCAAGGGTGGCAGGTTTGAACCCAGTCCAGACCAGCTAAACAACGACAACTGCAACAAAAAATAGCCAGGTGTGTGGTGGGTGCCTGTAGTACCAGTTACTTGGGAGGCAGAGGCAAGAGAATCGCTTAAGCCCAAGAGTCTGAGGTTGCTGTGAGCTGTGACGCCATGGCACTCTACCCAGGGTGACAAAGTGAGACTCTGCCTCAAAAATAAAATAAAATAATGGCTTGGCACCCATAGCATAGTGGTTACGGAGCCAGCCACATACACCAAGGCTGGTGGGTTCAAACCCAGCTCAGGCTAGCTAAACAATGACAGCTGAAACAAAAAATAGCTAGGCATTGCGGCGAGTGCTTTTAGTCCCAGCTACTTGGGAGGCTGAGGCAAGAGAATCGCTTTAACCTAAGAGTTAGAGGTTGCTGTAAGCTGTGACGCCACAGCACTCTACCCAGGTGAGACTCTGTCTCAAAAAAAAAAATTAAAATTAAAAAAACCATATGCATATAGGACAGAAAGAACTAAACAGTGCTTCTCACCTGAAAAAGCCCCAATGAGTTTGACTTAAAGATGAATGGGAGCCAGTAGAAGGTATATATGGTTGCCAAAAAATCTATTATAATCTTGAACTTCTAATAGTTCAATCACAGAACAAGAAAAATAATAGTCCGAGTGTATTCTGCCCACTTGGACCACATCTGGAGTGTCAGATTCTATTTTGAGAGACATTTTCAAAGCATTTTCAATGCAAGATTGTTCAGAGCAAAGCAGCAATGGTGTGGCCAGGGTGCCTGTGTGGAAACATTCAGCAGGGCATTTATTCCATACGGGGGAGTTCGAAGGGTAGAACCAAAATTCCTATATGGACATTTCAAGAAGGCATATTTCAGTTTAATGTAATGTTAAACAACAGTTAATGTTGCTGCTAAAGACAGGATGTTGAAGTGGGGTAAGAAGATAAAAAGGCTGGGCCCAGTGGCTCATGCCTTTAATCCTAACACTCAGGGAGGCCAATGCGAATGTACTGCCTGAGCCAGAGCAAGACCCCATCTCTAAAAACAGTTGGGCATTGTGGCAAGTGCCCTTAGTCCTAGCTACTTGAGAGGCTGAGGCAAGAGAATCATTTGAGCCCAAAACTTTGAGGTTGCTGTGAGTTACGATGGGTGCAGGGCACTCTACCAAGAGGGACAAGTGAGACTGTGTCTCAAAAAAAAAGGGACTCAGCGCCTGTGGCTCAGGGGGCTAAGGCACCAGCCACATACACCTGAGCTGGCGGGTTCAAATCCAGCCCGGACCGCCAAACAACAATGACTGCTGCAACCAAAAAAAAATGGCCGGGCGTTGTAGCAGGCACCTGTAGTCCCAGCTACTTGGGAGGCGGAGGCAGGAGACTCGCTTGAGCCCAGGAATTGGAGGTTGCTGTGAGCTTTGATGCCACAGCACTCTAACCAGGGTGACAGCTTGAGGCTCTGTCTCAAAAAAAAAGAAGGTCAGAAGTTGGTGGAGGAAGAACCTGGACCAAATGGTTTTTGAGATTTTTCTATTTCTCAGACCATGTTGCTGATAAAAATACAAAATGTGTGGGAGGTGCCTATGGCTCAGTGAGTAGGGTGCTGGCCCCATATACCGAAGGTGGCAGATTCAAACCGGCCCCCGCCAAACTGCAACAACAACAACAACAAAAATAGCCGGGCATTGTGGCTGGTGCCTATAGTCCCAGCTACTTGGGAGGCTGAGGCAAGAGAATCACCTAAGCCCAAGAGCTGGAGGTTGCTGTGAGCTGTGATGCCACAGCCCTCTACCAAGGGCGACAAAGTGAGACTCTGTCTCTAAAAAACAAAAAAACAAATTTTAAAAAATGTGTTAGATGCTGGCATGGCCATGAGGGAAGGCAAGGGCTCTTCCAGGAGGCCCCCCTAGGGTCAGGTTGAAATTAGTGAGTGATTCTCCCTTAGACATCCTCTATTATGAAACAGAGGGACACCTGGGCTGGGCGTGGTGGCTCACGCCTGTAATCCTAATACTCTGGGAGGCCGAGCAGGTGGATTAACTGAGCTAATGGGTTTGAGACCAGCCTGAGCAAGAGTGAGACCCTGCCTCTAAAAATAGCTGGGCTTTGTGGCGGGCACCTATAGTCCCAGCTACTTGGGAAGCTGAGTCAAGAGCAAACTCTTGAAGCCCAGGAGTTTGAGGTTGCTGTGAGCTGTGAGGCCATGGTGCTCTACCAAGGGCAACAAAGTAACACTCTGTCCCCCCCCCAACCAAAAAAAAAACAAAAAACAGAGGGACACCAGAGCAGAGATCAAATGAAATAAAACGAAATGAAAACTGGCCTAGTGCTTCCTAATCATCTCCCTCTATCCCTCTGTAGTCATTACTACCCTGGACTCAAACTGTCTGGACACCTAGCTGGGCTGAGTGATTCTTCAGTTGAGAGGCTAAAGCAGAGTCCTGGAAGCTGTGCTCCACGTTGCACCACTTGTTTGGTTTCCTTTTCCTCCCCAGCCAGCTCCTGAAATCATCTGGATTTCAATCCAATGTTTGTAGTATCACTCCTAGTGTCAGTGGGCTGCAGACTAGAACAACCAACCAGAGAGCAATCTTCCTGTCACTGCAGAATTTTCTCCTGGGATTAACCATGAAAGGGTAAAGAGAGGCATTTCCAGTTGATGTTTGTAAGTGGAAAGTGGTTAAGAAGAGATAGTGTAGATACCTAACTGCAAGACTATGATCAAAGGCATTTTAGAACCTTATTAATTTGGAACCTTATATTTATTTTTTTATTTTTTATTTATTTTTTTTTTTTTTTGAGACAGAGCCTCAAGCTGTCACCCTGGGTAGAGTGCCATGGCATCACAGCTTACAGCAACCTCCAATTCCTGGGCTCAAGCGAGTCTCCTGCCTCTGCCTCCCAAGTAGCTGGGACTATAGGCGCCCGCCACAACGCCCGGCCATTTTTTGGTTGCTGCCGTCATTGTTGTTTGGCGGGCCTGGGCTGGATTCGAACCCGCCAACTCAGGTGTAAGTGGCTGGCGCCTTAGCCCGTTGAGCCACAGGCGCTGAGCCGGAACCTTATATTTAAATGTGTAATTCGGGCATATATTGTGCTTAACTTTTCCTCCATACTATTTATGCATGAAGCCGCAAAGGGACTCTTAGGCAGATTGTTTTATACCACTTCTGTCATTTGCTTTTTTTTTTTTTTTAAGAGACAGTCTTACTTTGCCGCCCTCGGTAGAGTGCTGTAGTGTCACAGCTCACAGCAGCCTCCAGCTCTTGGGCTTAGGTGATTCTCTTGCCTCAGCCTCCTGAGTAGCTGGGACTAAGGGCACCTGTCACAACTCCTGGCTATTTTTTGTTGCAGTTTGGCTGGGGCTGGGTTTGAACCCACCACCCTCAGTATATGGGGCCGGCACCCTACTCACTGAGCCACAGGCACAGTGTGTTCCATTTGCTTTTGTTTGTTTGTTTTTTCTCTTTTTTAAATTAAATCATAGCTGTGTACATTAATGCAATCATGGGGTACAATGTGCTGGTTTTATATACAATTTGAAATATTTTCATCAAACAACGTTATCATTTGCCTTTAACAGCAATTTATTTCTGTTCATTGAAACCCACGTTTAGCAACATTGGTTAAGTTTACTGTATATGTTGAAAGAAAAAGCTGTGTTTCTTTCAGTTATATCATACAGATTTTCATTAATGCAGGTTGGTTAAAACTTTCCCAACAATCCCAAGGGTGGTGATTCAAGCAACAGAACCTCTCTTAGGCTCCAAACAAAACTCTTAAGGGCATCAAACAAGGCTTGCTAGCAGCATACGGAGGCGGGTGCCAGGTGCCCGATGGGACCATACCCGATTTTCCTTTCCCCATAATGGCAGCCAATTTAATTCCAAGACTGGCAGGAAAGCATTCCCTGTGTCTCTAGACTCCTAATGTACTGATCATCCATCTCTACTTCCTGTCCCCTCCTTGGCCAAACTTGTTGAGAAAGGTGCCGGCACTCTTCTGTCCCTTCCCTCCTTCCCACGTGCTCATTTTCCAGAGGTATCACATGTTCACTCCTGCGCTCTGCTGACACTGCTCTTACCCATGCCCCCAATAACCTCCATGCTAAATCCAACATTCTCTCCGACCTCCCCCCTCCTTGAAATTCCCATGGACTTTCTCCCACCTTGCCTTCTTCTTTCCCTTGTGGGCCTTTCTTCCTTTGTCATGCCTTAAATACTGATACTCCCCAACTTCTGTCCTCTCTCCTCACCCAGCACCCTTTCCATGGGTGATGGTGCCCATTCACATAGCTTCACGTACCTTCCATAGGCTGATGACTCCCAGGCCTGATTCTAGCCAAGGTCTCTGAGTGTGTGACCAGTGCACCAAGCCTCTATGGGCCTTCCACTTGGGCTGGCCACAGACACTTCCAGCACTGAGCTGTCAGCTGTGCCCACTGTCCCCAGCAGGCACAGACCTTCCAGATCCCTGAAGAGACTTCATTTCAGCTGCTATCCTTCCTTGCTCACAGCTCTTCTTTCTCCATTAGCTAACATCTTTCCCTTCAGGTCTCAAGCTGTTTTTTTTCCCAGCAAAATTTACTGAGAGCCATTATGTAACAGGCAAGTCATTTCCTCAAGGCCTTTCTGGACCCCCTGAGATGAGGCTAACTATTTCAGTAATACTACCCACTGAATAATGATGGGCCTGATGCATGGGAGGACTCCCTAAGTCCTGGACTCCTTGGTGTCCTTGCTGACACCAAGCCCAGCACACAGTGCCAGGGGGATGAATGAAGAACCTCCCTCAAATCAGCCTCCCTTCTAGTCATTTCCTATCACAGGGAAACCTCCGCAGCATCCTCACTGCCAATCCATCAAGTCTGGATGGTTCTGCCTCCTTGGTAGAAAGCTCTCTCCATCCTCACAGCCACTGTCTTAGAACTGGTCACCTCCACGCAGCCTGAGACACTATCCAAAGCCTACAAGATGCCTCTCCAGCCTCTGGCCTCACCTCTTCTTACCCAGCCTCCACAATGCGATCAGAGGAATCTTTTTAAAATGCAAATTCCATTCAGCCACTCCTCTGATTAAATCCCTCAATTGTTTCCAGATGCTCCAGTGATAAGTTTATCAGGCCAGAATAGCCTTCTCCCACCCTCTCCCCCACCCAACTTTATCTCTCTTGCCCAACCACCTCTCCCGACACATACTTTATCTATTTCTAGAATTAAAACTCTCTTGGAGCCTGAAGTAGGCTCTCTCCCAGTTGTCTGGCCATCTCTTGTCCTTCTCCAGAGTTCGTTCATATACTCACTCAGGGACAGCCTTTCCTGACCACCTTCAACCCCAAGGCTGAGGCATGTGACCCTGCCATGTGCCAGTGTACACTCCCCACAGCACTGTCCCCCGCTCTGTAGGGCAGGGAGCCTGTCTCTGTCCTAGGGGTCTTTTTATAGTTGACTCCAGGACAATGCAGCATTTGAGAAGAGAGACCCTTGAGTCCCGGCCATCAGGCGAGGGGCTGTTCTATGGTCATTTTATTGAGAACACTGTGAGAGAAAAGGGGCCCACAGAGTCCCAAAACAGTAGTAGGCTTTAGGAAGCTTTTTCCCTCTTGGAGAGAACTTGGCTTAGACTGCACATCCAGGTGGCCTTGGGGGTATTCAGCTTTTTTTGCCTGGTAGTTCCTACCACCCTGGCTCTGGCTTTCTTGGCCCTCTGCTATTTCCCCTGCAGGAATTTCACTCTGTGCAAACAGCCCTGCTGGCTATTTTGGTCAGCTCAGCTGGGCTATAAGCCAATAGAGCAGTTTCTAAGCCCAGGTTTTCCCAGTTGCCTAGCCTGAAAGAATTTAAGCACTGGTGAGGGAAAAGCCAGCCATGGCTGGTTTGAGAGAACAAAGTTGGATCTCAAAGGAAGCTGACAAATGGGATAAGTGAATCAGCCTGGATGGAGGGAGCAGCAGCCAGGGTTGTGAAAGACTCCAAATTGCCCTGAACATTCCAACCGGAAACAATCTCCAAGAATCACAATAACCATTATAAGAGCCCAGTGGCCATAAAGCACGGGGTGGTGCCTGTGGCTCAGTGAGTAGGGCACAGGTCTCATATACCGAGGGTGGCGGGTTCGAACCTGGCCCCAGCTAAACTACAACAAAAAATAGCCAGGCGTGTGGTGGCGCCTGTACTCCCAGCTACTCGGGAGGCTGAAGCAAGAGAATCACCTAAGCCCAAGAGCTGGAGGTTCTGTGAGCTGGGATGCCACAGCACTCTACCGAGAACAACAAAGTGAGACTCTATCTCTAAAGAAAAAAAAACATAAAGCAAATTTCACTGACCTTCATTAAAAACAACTCCCTCGGGGCAGGGGCTCTCTACTGCCACAAGCCAAAAGAAGGTGAGTAAGGCATAGAGATCTGGTCTCCAACTAGAACCCTTCACTTAGCTTCCAGCCTTCCCCACCTCTAACTCTGACCCTCTGCCTCAGCCCACCGCCCTTATGTGTGCTTACAATTTCATCAAGAAGTTAAAATTTCCTTCATCAGCTAAGATCCATTATTTCTCTCCTCTTCAAGCAAGGCTCTTTACAAGAATTACTATACTTGCTGTCCCTAATTTCTCTCCTGCCAGTTTTTCTTGAAGCTGCTCCAACCAGATTGCACACACGCTCCCCACGCATGCCAATAAAACTGCTCATGCCACTGGAGGCTTCCATATTGCTAAATCTAGTAGGTACTTCTGAGAGCTCACCTTCTGTGTTGCTCTGAGAGTTGACTGCTCTTCCTCCTTAAAACACTTTCTTCATTTGCCTTCTAAGTCATATTTGCTTTTGGCCTATCTCTCTGGCTACTTATACATCTCCTATACTGATTCTCCCTCTCCTCTCAAATTCTAAATGGTTGGGTTGCACCAGGGTGCTCAGTCTTAGGACCTATCTTTCTTACTTCTATGGTTGTTTTTTGGGTGATTTCTTCCAGTCCTATGGCTTTAAAAAAACAATAATATGGCCAGGTACAATGGCTCACCCTTAGAATCCCAGCGCCTTGCGAGGCCAAGGTGAGAAGATTATTTGAGGCCACACACATGAGACCAGCTTGCGCAGCACAACAAGACTCTATCTCTACAAAAAATAAAAATAAATTAGCTGAGTATAGTGGCACATACCTGTGGTCCCAGCTACTTGGGAGGCTGAGGCAGGATAGCTTAAGCTCAGGAGTTCAAGGTTATTGTGAGCTATGATTGTGCCACTGCACTCCAGCCTGGGCAACAGAACGAGACCCTATCTCTAGAAGAATAAAATAAAAAATTTTAAAAAACAATAATATATAGATTTTATTTTTTTCTGTAGAGACAGAGTTTCACTTAATTGGCCCTCAGTAAGGTGCTGCGGCATCACACAGCTCACAGCAACCTCCAACTCCTGGGCTTAGGGGATTCTCTTGCCTCAACCTCCCAAGTAGCTAGGACTATAGGTGCCCGCCACAACGCCCAGCTATTTTTTTGTTGCAGTTTGGCCGGGGCCAGGTTTGAACCCGCCACCCTCAGTTTATGGGGCTGGCGCCCTACCAACTGAGCCACAGGCACCGCCTGATTTTATTTTATTTTTTTGAGACAGAGCCTTACTTTCACCCTTGATTGAGAGCCGTGGCCTCAAAGCTCATAGCCTCAAAAGGTCATAGCAACCTCAAACTCCTGGGCTCAAGTGGTCCTCTTGCCTGGGCCTCTGAGTAGCTGGGACTACCGGGCACCTGCCACAATGCCTGGCTAGTTTTTAGAGATGGGGTCTCGCTTCTGCTCAGGCTGGTCTTGAACTCTTTAGCTCGAGCAAGCCACTGGCCTAGGCCTCCCAGAGCACTGGGATTACAGGTGTGAGCCACTGCACCTAAGGAGATTTTAAACAATGATAACTCCCAAATTTCTATCTGCAGTTTTGTACATCTAACTACTTACTGACATCTCTATTGGATGTATTAACAGGCATCTCAAATCTACTTAGCCATGAACAGTACTGTAGGCATCTCCCTAATTCTCTGCCTCTTCAGAAATCCCCAATGCAGTGAATTGTAACTCTCTCCTTCTAGCTGCTCAGCCTTCGTACCTTGGGAGTAATCCTTGACTTCTCTTTTCTGCATACCCTACATTTGTCAGCAAACACTTTTGGCTCTACCTTCAAAATACAGAATATGGGGTGTCACCGGTGGCTCAAAGGAGTAGGGCACTGGCCCGGTATATTGGAAGTAGCGGGTTTTAACCTGACCCCAGGCAAAAACAAAATACAGAGGGTAACAAAAAAATGTATACAGATTTTAAGAAAGGAAAAAACTGTATTAAAATTGTAATACTCAGGCTTGGCGCCTGGCTCAACAGGCTCAGGCGCCAGCCATGTACACTTGAGCTGGCCGGTTTGAATCCAGCCCAGGCCCGCCAAACAACAATGTCGGCTGCAACCAAGAAAAAAATGGCCAGGCATTGTGGAGGGCGCCTGTAGTCCCAGCAACTTGGGAGGCAGAGGCAAGAGACTCACTTGAGCCCAGGAATTGGAAGTTGCTGTGAGCTGTGATGCCACAGCACTCTATCCAGGGTGACAGCTTGAGGCTCTGTCTCAAAAAAAAATTGTAATACTCAGTATTTACCAAAACAAAAGATATTCAAATACAGGTCATATTTGAGCACCTCTGGTAACTGCAGAGGTCAAATGTCAAATGTGACTTGAGTATTACAATTTTAATACAGTTTTTTCCTTTCTTAAAATGTATATTCCTTTTTTTTTTTTTTTTTGGCAGAAACTGGGTTTGAACCCACCACTTCCAGCATATGGGGCTGGCACCCTACTCCTTTGAGCCACAGGCGCCACCAGTTTTTTTTTTGTTTTTTTGAGACAGTCTCAAGCTGTTGCTCTGGGTAGAGTACTGTAACATCACAGCTCACAGCAACCTCAAACTCTTAGGCTTAAGTGATTCTCTTGCCTCAGCCTCCCAAGTAGTCCCACCACAACATCTGGCTATTTTTTGGTTGTGGGTTGTCATTGTTTTTTAGTTGGCCCAGGCCAGGTTTGAACCTGTCAGCCCTGGTATATGTGGCCATCAGCCTACCCACTGAGCTAAGGGTGTCGCCTTAAAATGTATATGCATTTTTTGCCACTGTCTGTATATTCTGAATCTGACTCTTTCACCACCTCCTGTCATCACCCAGGCCCAGGTCCCCATCATCTCATGCTTGGATAACTGAGGAAGTCACCTTGCTGGGTTTTAGCCTATTCTCAATACACAGAGACCCACCACACTTAATGAATCATGTTACTTCTCTGCACTTAGGACCCTAACATCATCCCATCTCCCACTCAAAAGAAAGACAAAGTCCTCACCATGATGGATAAAGCTCCTATGTGACCTGACCTCTGACCTACTCTTATCACCCGTCACTCACTGCTTCAGCCATGCTGCAGCTCTGTTCCTAAACACACCAGGTATGGCCCCTCCTCTGCACTTACAGTTCCTCTGCTTGGCATCTCCACACCTCCTCCTGCAGGGTTTTACTTAGATGTCACCTTTTCCTTGAGACTTTCCCCCAGCACCCTACATAAACTGACCCTCCCACATCTTTCTTATTCTTCACCTCTTCTATTTGTTCCCTTAGCACTTCTCACTGGCTAACAAATACCTGTTAGTTATTTATCATCTCCCACTTAGATGTGAGCTTCCTACAAGCAGGAAGCTTTTCTCTTCTCCCTGCCTTTCTCACTGGTATACTACCCCAGTACCTGACACACAGTAAGTGCTTAATATTCTCTCGCTAAATGAATGAGTGAATGCATCCCACAGGCTATGAAATAGAAGAGCCTAAACAGAGTTTAAGAACCAAAGAAGGGGCTTGGCGCCTGTGGCTCAACGGGCTAAGGCGCCAGCCACGTACACCTGAGCTGGCGGGTTCGAATCCAGCCCCAGGACCCGCCAAACAACAATGACGGCTGCAACCAAAAAATGGCCGGGCGTTGTGGCAGGCGCCTGT
>CAUYON010162041.1:0-15093 GCA_963573935.1 Arctocebus calabarensis | reverse complement strand
CCTGCCAAACAATGACAGCTACAACCAAAAAATGGCCGGGTGTTGTGGCAGGCACCTGTCGTCCCAGCTACTTGGGAAGAAGAGGCAAGAGACTCGCTTGAGCCCAGGAATTGGAGTTGCTGTGAGCTGTGATGCCACAGCACTCTATCCAGGGTGACAGCTTGAGGCTCTGTCTCAAAAAAAAAACAAAAACTGATGCTGCGGGAGGAGCATGATGGGGGTCGAGTAACAGCTTCCTTACACCTAGGCACGGTGAGTCTGGGGACAGAAGACTCCAGGCATCTCTGGCTGGTGGGATCTGCCCAGAAACATCCCTTTGGGGACACAGGGTTTCAGCATGAGACTTCTGGACTCCATGAGGAGGACAAAAGCAGTGGAAAACTGGTAAGTGTTTGCGTGTGCTCCTTCTGTCTAATCCTGCCGGCAGCTGTAAGTACAGCAGCAGTGAGACTGCAAACTGGAACGCCTTACCTATGAGCTGTTTGGGTTTTTTTGGACTTGGCACTCAGTTGAACTACTTTGGGAGAACTTGGGTCAGTGCAGAGGACTTTAAACGGGAGCTGGGGGCTAATAGTGTTTGGCTGTGGGCTACGTGGAGCCACTGTGGGAGAACTGCCCCGGCAAGCTCCGCCCTCAGGGTCACAGAACAAGGATCAGGTGGGAGCAAGTAATCTAGTGACTGAGCAGCCTAAAGGCAAGGACTGAGATGCCTCACAGCCTTAGCCCTAAGGACCATAGAGTGAGACTGGTTTTGGCACACTGGGTAAGATCACCTGTTGCCCAGACAATATCCAGCAAGATCTATATATAGCTTTGTTTTTGGTTTTGTTTTTTGCTTTTTTTTTTGGTTAATTTCAACATTTTCCCTATAGATTTTTCTTTTCTTTCTTAATTTTTCTAGTTTAAATACAATTTCCCATTGTTGCCTTTTTCAACAACTAGAACTTCATTTTTGCTAGTGTTTCTACCCCTATTATTTGGTTTTTCTCCCAATTTTATCCCATAAAGTTTTCTGTTTGCTTGTTTTGGTTTGATTTATAGCACTTTTGCCTTTCCTCTCTACTTGGTGGAGGTGGAGTACTGTGTCCAAACAGGTTAGCAAAGAGCTACTGACTCAAGGGAACCACCCAACCCAGCCCCCCAGAGATTAGGGGTCTGTAAGGTTGGGTCAAAGTGGCCTACTGTACACCTATATTGCTCCTGTCTCCCACTTTCTGTGCCTGTCTTCTTTTTGTCAATATTCCCTTTGACCCACCCCCTCTCTTTTCTTTTTTCTTTTTTTCCCTTCTTGCTCTTCAATCTTCTCATCCTTCTGGTCCTGTACCAAAAAGACTCATCAAAACCCTAGTCCAGAGGCACAGCAACTTAAAGATCAAGAAGAAGTGAAAGGAAAACTAGGGCAAGGAAACAGATAACAGAAATCATTCATGAGGAAGAATCAGCAGAAAACTCCTGGCATTATGAAAAACCAATCCAGAGCAACCCCCTCCCTCCCCTCAAGGGACTGTGAGGTGGCTACTGCAGAGGATTCCACCTATAAAGAAATGTTAGAGATGACAGAAAGGGATTTTAGAATATAGATGAAGGAAATGATAGAAACAATGAAGGAAACTGCTGATAAAGTAGAAAATAACCAAAAGGAAATCCAAAAACAGAATCAAATAAGAGATGAATAATATGAAGAATATAGAAAGGATATAGCAGAGCCGAAGAAACTGAAGCAGTCAATTAGGGAACTTAAAGATGTACTAGAAAGTACCAAGAACAGGTTAGAACATGCAGAAGAAAGAATTTCGGAGGTAGAGGACAAAGCTCTTGAGATAACTCAGACAGTTAAAGAGGCAGAAAAGAAAAGAGAGAAAGCAGAACGTTCACTGACAGAATTATGGGACTTTATGAAGCATTCAAACATACAAGTTATAGGTATCCCAGAAGGGGATGAAGAATGCCCCAGGGTAATGGAAGCCATACTAGAAAATATTATAAATGAGGGGGCAAGACAGGATTGTAAGAGGGTCTTTACCTAACAAATGCAATCAGTATAACCTAGTTTTTGTACCCTCAATGAATTCTCAACAATAAATTAAAAAATATATATATTTACTGATGCTATAAATAGTTTTGAACATAGTATGATTTTTTTTTTTTTTTGAGACAGAGCCTCAATCTGTCCCCCTGGATAGAGTGCCATGGCATCACAGCTAACAGCAACCTCCAACTCCTGGCCTCAAGCGAGTCTTCTTGCCTCCGTCTCCCAAGTAGCTGGGACTACAGGCACCCACCACAACGCCCGGCCATTTTTTGGTCGCAGCCGTCATTGTTGTTTGGCAGGCCAGGCTGGATTCAAACCCGCCAGCTCAGGTGTATGTGGCTGGCGCCTTAGCCCGCTGAGCCAACATAATAGTATGATTTTAATGAATGCCATATCCACTATACCTTTTGGTGCTTTGGTCAGAAAGGTAAACAGAATTTGTTTGTTAATTTATTGTTTGACATGGAGTCTCACTTTGCCACCCTGGGTGGAGTGTTGTAGCATCATCATAGCTCATAGCAACCTCAAACACGTGGGCTCAAACGATCTTCTTGCCTTAGCCTCCCGAGTAGCTGGGACTTCAGACATCCACCACAATGCCCAGCTAGTTTTTTGTATTTTTTTTTGAGATAGAGCCTCAAGTTGTTGCCCTGGATAGAGTTCTGTTACATCACAGCTCACAGCAACCTCCAATTCCTGGGCTCA
This sequence comes from Arctocebus calabarensis, assembly GCA_963573935.1. Lineage (NCBI taxonomy): Eukaryota > Metazoa > Chordata > Mammalia > Primates > Lorisidae > Arctocebus > Arctocebus calabarensis. Next base: position 12,356 of record CAUYON010162041.1, on the reverse strand, counting down.
AGAGTCTCCTGCCTCCACCTCCCAAGTAGCTAGGACTACAGGCACCCGCCACAACACCCGGCCATTTTTTGGTTGCAGCCGTCATTGTTGTTTGGCGGGCCCGGGCTGGATTTGAACCCCCCAGCTCAGGTGTACGTGGCTGGCACTTTAGCCCGTTGAGCCACAGGTGTCGAGCCTGTATTTTTTTTCTTTGAGACAGAGTCTCAAGCAGTCACCCTGGGTAGAGTGCCATGGTGTCAGCAACCTCAAACTCTTGGGCTTAAGTGATTCTCTTGCCTCAGCCTCCCAACTAGCTGGAATTATAGGCGTCTGCTGCAACGCCCTGCTATTTTTTGGTTGCAGTTGTCATTGTTGTTTAGCTGGCCTGGGCCAGGTTTGAATCTGCCACCCTTGGTTCATGTGCCTGGTGCCATAATCACTGTGCTACAGGGGCCAAGAGTAGTTTTTTGTAATTTTAGTAGAAACAGGGTCACACTCTTGCTCAGGCTGGTCTCGAATTCCTGAGTTTGAGTAATCCACTTGCCTCAGACTCCCCAAATTCTAGGATTACAGGCACGAACCACTTCACCCAGCCTAAACAGAAACTTTAAATCAGATGTTTGGACATTCAAAAATGGTTTTTATTTAATTTTTTTTTTTTTGACAAGATTCTTACTTGGTTGCCTAGGCTAGAGTGCCATGGTATCAGCCTAGCTCACAGCAACCTTAAGCTCCTGAGTTCAAGTGATCCTTCTGCCTCACCCTCCCAAGTAGCTGGGACTACAGATGCTCACAATGATGCCTGGCTAATTTTTCTATTTTTAGTAGAGATAAGGTCTTGCTCTTGTTTAGTCTGGCTCCAAACTCCTAAGCTCAAGTGATCCTCCTGCTTCCGCATCCCAGAGTGCTAAGATTATAGGTATGAGCCACTATGCCCAGCCTCAAAAATGGTTTTTAAAAGTATACCCAAACAAACCAAATCTACATCAGCAATTATTAAACTTAGTTTTAGTAGTTATTATTAAGAATTCCTAACAAAGGACTAAAGCATATATGACATTTAAAAAATTACAACAATTTAAAAAACATTTAAAATTTTAAATGAAAATGGTTTATGACCAAATTTGTTCTAAAAGTTTGAGCATCAGAGTTAGTATCTTAATTTTTGGCTATTCAGAAATATATTTTGTGAAGAATAAGAATTATTTCATAAATATATACACGTATATATATAAATATATATCTACAGGATCTGAAATGCTAGAGAAAACACTGTAAAGAAAAAAAACTGCCCTTTTAGATTATTAGGATGTTGTCAAATTTAGCCTTCATGTGAAATATAATTACCAATCTAGTTGCTTTTGGCACAAGTTTTTAGGTGAATATTGACACAATCTTAAAAACACAATGCTTTTATATTTTATTCACTGGAATATAGAATCAAACAGAATTTAGAATTCTGACCGAAAATCTCAGGTAACTGCAAATGCTTAATTAAATACAAAAAATATTATTTTAAAAAGACCTTAAACCTGCCTTTACATTGGAACATGTTAACATTTTACCAGCAATAGGTTTTCTCCAATTACTTCAACAAGAATTCCCAGCCTCCACACCAATGTAATGTCACCCTTTTCTATCCATGTATGACTTGGATCACACTCCAGTATATAAAGACAAAAAATAAATGTATAATAAAAAGATGGGATAAATCAGGAGAGGCTTTTTGGTCTTGAATTCTTCACCCACTAACAATGAAGCAGCACTGTAGGCAGCCCAAAACACACCAAACAGCTTAAAAGGAAAAAAAAGACAAAAATTAGCAGATTAGAAAATCAATTAACTTTTGTATATCATAGGGCAAACATAATGCTTATAACATTTTTTTTTAAGTTAACCATCAATTATGGTAAAAATATATTAAGAATGTTAAAAACTTAATAAACATGTTCACAACTTGCTTTGCTACCTGACTTCTGTAAATCTGGTCTAATCATAAGAATTACCTATGGTGCCTATTAAAAACAGACTTGGGGCACTCTGGTTCTGCTGAATTAGAATTTCTAAGGTGACTCGGCGCCTTCAGCTCAGTGGTTATGGCACCAGTCACATACACCAAGGCTGGTGGGTTCAAACCCGGCCCGGGCCTGATAAATAATGACAACTCTAACAAAAAATAGCCGGGGGTTGTGGTGGGAACCTGTAGTCTCAGCTACTTGGGAGGCTGAGGCAAGAAAATCACTTAAGCCCAAGAAGTTGACGTTGCTATGAGCAATGATGCCATGGTACTCTACCAAGGGTGACATAGGTGAGACACTGTCTCAAAAAAAAATATATATATATGTGTGTACGTATATATATATAATTTCTAAGGGAAGGATCTTATCAGTCTTTTATTTATTTTAATTTTTAATTTTCTTAGGGACAAAGAATTACTCTGTTGTCTGGGCAGGAATACAGTGGCACAATCATGGTGATTCACCATACCCAGTCAAGCCTGATAAGTGTTATAGAAATTTAATGTTAGGGCCAGGTGTGGTGGATTGCGCGAGCTCATGAGTTCTAGACCAACCTGAACAAGAGCAAGAGTCCGTCTCTAAAAAAAAATAGCCAAATGTTGTGGCGGGTGCCTGTAGTCCCAGCTACATGGGAGACTGAGGCAAGAGGACCACTTGAATCCAGGCTGAGGTTGAGGGGAGCTATGACACCACAGCACTCTACCCAGGATGACAAAGACGGTCTCAAAAAAAGTTTAATGGTAAATAAAATTAGGGCTTATAGGTTGGGTGCAGTGCGTCATGCCTGAATCCTAGCACTCTGGGAGGGAGTGGTGGGAGGATCACTTTAGGTCAGGACTTGGAGACCAGCCCAGGCAACACAATGAGACCCTGTCTCTACAAAAATGAAAAATGGTTTTAAATTAGCCTGGTATGGTGATACATGCCTATTGTCCCAGCTACTCAGGACACTGAGGCAGGAGGACTGCTTGAACCAAGAGGTTGCAATGAGCTATGATGATACCACTGCACTCTAACCCAAGAAGCAGAGTAAGACCTTGCCTCAAAAAAAAAAAAAAAAAAAAATTACAATGACATATTTTTCAAAAAACCCTGGACTGAAATAAGAAAGGTTACAATAGTTTATTATTCTAGAAAAAATGCAAATAACAAATTTTAAGTTTAAAAACAATTTTATTGGCTCTGCACCTGTGGCTCAACAGGCTAAGGCGCCAGCCATGTACACCTGAGCTGGCGGGTTCGAATCCAGCCCGGGCCTGCCAAATAACGACAGCTGCAACCAAAAAAAAAAAACAAAAAATGGCTGGGCGTTGTGGTGGGAGCCTGTAGTCCCAGCTACTTGGGAGGCAGAGGCAAGAGACTTGCTTGAGCCCAGGAATTGGAGGTTGCAGTGAGCTGTGATGCCACGGCACTCTCTCCAGGGTGACAGCTTGAGGCTCTGTCTCAAAAAATAAATAAATAAATAAAAACAATTTTATCGGCTCAGTGCCTGTAGCTCAGCAGCTAGGGCACAGGCCACATACACTGGGACTGGCAGGTTCAAACCCAGCCCAGACTGCTAAACAATAATGACAACTACAACAACAACAAGGACAGCAAATAGCTGGGTGTTGTGCGGGCACCTGTAGTCCCAGCTACTTGGGAGGCTGATGCAGGAGAGTCACCTAAGCCCAAGAGTTTGAGGTTGGTGTGAGCTATGCTGCCACAGCACTAGACGGAGGGCGACGTAATGAAACTGTCTCAAAAAAAAAAAATTTTATCCTAAATTTTCAATGATATAAAAAAGATTTTTCCATTTTGTAATATATCCAGATGCTGCATAAAGCATATTAAGGACAACTTTCAGTTGAACTAGATGGCTAAAAAAGACCAGAGAACAACAGTTTTGGCCTTTCGGAGGGCAGCGCCTGTGGCTCAGTGAGTAGGGCACCAGCCCCATATACCAGAGGTGGCAGGTTCAAACCCAGCTCTGGCCAAAAACTGCAAAAAAAAAAAACAAGGAAGTAGTCTCAGAAATATTCAAATAAGCTTAATTCAAGTAAAACAACACACAGCAGGAAGTGATCCTAAATGAGTGGTATGTATGTTAACTAAGGCTAGACTAATTAAATGCCAGCATGAGGGTAGCTGCTGCATTGGAAGACTTTTAATCTAAGTTCTAATAATGTCAATTTTTTGTTGTTGTTGTTGAGACCAGAGTATCACTATTTCGCCCTCGGCACAGTGCCATGGCATCCCAGCTCACAGTAACCTCAAACTCTTGGGCTTAAGTGATTCTCTTGCCTCAGTCTCCCGAGTAGCTGGGACTACAGGCGCCCACCACTATACCTGACTATTTTTCTTTGTTGTTGTTATTGTTGTAGTTGTCATTATCGTTTAGCAGGCTTGTCCCAGTTTGAACCCACATAAATTACATGTGGCTGGTGCCCTAATCAGTGAGCATGGGTGCCAAGGCAATGTCAATTTTTTTTGTTTGTTTTTTGAGGCAGAGTCTCACTTTGTTGCCCTCGGTAGAGTGCCGTGGTGTCACACAGCTCACAGCAACCTCCAACTCCTGGGCTTAGGTGATTCTCTTGCCTCAGCCTCCTGAGTAGCTGGGACTGCAGGCACCCACCACAACACCCGACTATTTTTTGTTGTAGTTTGGCTGGGGCTGGCTTTGAACCTGCCACCCTCAGTATATGGGGCCAGCATCCTCCCCAATGAGCCACAGGCACTGCCTGATGTCAATTTTTTTTTTAAAACACAAATTTTATGGTTAGGATGTACTTCAAAGCAGGATCTTCTCCTAGGTCTCTAAAGTATTCAAACAGTTCAAACAATAAAGATGTTCTCAAATATTCTTTATAATATCTGTAACAATAATAGCTACCGCTTAAGTGCCTACTCTGTGTCAAGCATTGTACAGCATTGTACAAGCATTGTTTTTTATATATATATATATACACACACACACACACACACATAAAAATCTTCATAGCGAACCCTAAAATATAGTTGTTATCATTGCAAAGAACAGATTGAAGGTAAGAAAAGTTAGGATAACTTTGGAAGACCAGACAGTAAGTAAATCACAGAAACAGGGTCTGAATTCAGAATTGATTGGTTCTTTCAATACGCAGTGCTCATAAATCAGTATTAGCTTATAGTTACCAAATTCTAAAAGGAATCATTATTTCTTTTATATTGAATTTAGTAATGAACATTAAGTAAATCAAATCTCATAAAAATTAGGTGGCTCCAGCTACTTAAAAACAAATACTTTAGTGTGGAGGCTACATAATAGAGGTTTTATTTTCCATAAAGAAAAAAATTTACATTCATTGTACAATATGCACATATGTGCTAAAGCAGTCATTTATTTTCCATAGTTGTTCAACATTAATAAATGCAAAATTTATGTTAGTATTTATTAATACTTAATATTATCAGTAAATTTTTAAAATGTATTCAAATGTATATTTTTCTTTTTCGAGACAGAGTCTGACTTTGTCACTCTCAGTAGAGTGCCATAGTATCATAGCTCACAGCAACTTCAAACTCTTGGGCTCAGCCTCTTCAATAGCTGGGATTACAGGGCCTGCCATAATACCCGGCTATTTTTAGAGATGGGTTCTGGCTCTGGCTCAGACTGGTCTCTCAAATTCTCCTGAGCTCAAGCAATCCACTTGCCTTGGCCTCCCAGAGTGTTAGGGTTTTAGGTGTGAGCCACTGTACCGGCCTTTGAATGATATATATATATATATAGATGTATATCAGAATAAGGAAGTCCTAATCTCTGCATTATAGAAAATGTAATTTATTAGAATCATACCTGTCATATTTGGTAAGAAAGTCAAATAGGAGTACCACTTATTAAATAAATGTCCAGTGGAATTTTAAATAAACACCTCCCTCAAAATCTTAGTCAAATGAACCCATAAATATAAAGAAGAAAAACTCAACATTAAAAAAGTTCTGGGCGGCACATGTGGCTCAGTGGGTAGGGTGCTGGCCCCATATACCCAGGGTGGTGGGTTCGAGCCCAACCCTGGCCAAACTGCAACAAAAAAAATAGTCGGGCATTGTGTGTGGTGGGTGTCTATAGTCCCAGCTGCTCGAGAAGCTGAGGCAAGAGTCACCTAAGCCCAAGAGTTGGAGATTGCTATGAGCTGTGACGCCATGGCACTGTATTGAAGACAATTAAGTGAAACTCTCTCTCTAATAAAAAAAAAAAAAAAAGTTCTGACTATAATATCCTGAAACTTGATCTGCTCTATTTTTCCCTATAGAAATATTTTATAATTTCTGGTGATTAAAAAGGAAAAAATAGGCTCAGCACCTGTGGCTCAACGGGCTAAGGTGCCAACCATGTACACCTGAGCTGGAGGGTTCCAATCCAGCCCGGGCCCGCCAAACAACAATGACGGCTGCAACCAAAAAATGGCCGGACATTGTGGTGGGCGCCTGTAGTCCCAGCTACTTGGGAGGCGGAGGCAAGAGATTCGCTTGAGCCCAGGAATTGGAGGTTGCCGTGAGCTGTGATGCCACGGCACTCTACCCAGGGTGACAGCTTGAGGCTCTGTCTCAAAATTAAAAAAAAGGAAAAAATAAAAGAAATACAATTGGTAAAATCAGGCTGGGTGCAATGGCTCATGCCTGTAATCCTAGCACTCTGGGAGGCCAAGGAGGGTTCGAGAGCAGCCTGAGCCAGAGTGAGACCCCATCTCTAAAAATAGCCAGGTGTTGTGGCAGGCACCTGTAGTCTCAGCTACTTGTAAGGCTGAGGCAAGAGAATCGCTTGAGCCCAAGAGTTTGAGGTTGCTGTGAGCTGTGATTCCACGACACTCTATGGAGGGTGACAAAGTGAGATTGTCTCAAAAAAACAACAAACAAACACAGAGAAAACCAATTGGTAGTATCAGTTAGAAAGATTACTGTTCCCAAATACTACCAACTGTTTGAGAAACAGTTTTACCTTACAACATTCTTAGCCAGCGAACTAGTATACTTTTGCTATTAGAAAACAGTGAACTACTTTATATAATATATGCTAAACTTACTTTTATAAGTGTGGACACCACTTCAAATGATCCAACCACCAAAAGTAGAGGGGCTATTACAATGAGAGGAAGTAATGAATATCCTATAACTCCAAGAACTTGGCCATATGCAACCTGTGAATTTTGAAAAATTTAAATAAACATCATAAAAATCAAATGCTCATTTTAGCCACTATTGACCATCATATATTCTTTGCTGTGTTTACATAAATCTGATAATTAAAAAGAAATCATATAGTATCATACTCATTATATTTCAAATTATCATACAGTCTCCCATGTTTCTGGGCAATCTCACCAATCACCACAGTTTCGATTATCATCAATTTGAAGATGTTACACAAATCTGTATTTCTAGCATTTATCTTTCTCTTGAGCTTCAGACTTGTATATCTAATTAACTTCAGTGTATCTCTGCATTACATTTTAACACCACTTCTTTTGAATTGTAAGAGGATTAAAGGAACCACAACCATCCTGTTCAGATGAAAAATCCAAGGTCTAGAGAAGCCAGATGTGACAAATGCGGACCAGAAAAGAAGGGAGGGCAGCCAGGAGAGACTGAAGAGAAAAATATTTTTTAGTGAATACCATGTGCCAAACTCTGTGATAGGGTTTCACATGCTGTGAGGATCAAATGAAGTAACAACCCTGCAAAGTAGGCCCTACTGTGTCCATTACGAAGAAACTGATTCTTAAAGTGTTTTGCTTAGGAAAGCAGAGCTGGTAGGTAGCAGAGATTAAATTAAGATCTAGGTCCCTCTTGGACCTAGATCTTAATTTAATCTAGGACCTAATTTTTTTTTTTTTTTTTGAGACAGAGCCTCAAGCTGTTGCCCTTGGTTGAGTGCTGTGACATCACAGCTCACAGCAACTTCCAACTCCTGGGCTCAAGTGATTCTCCAGCCTCTGCCTCCCAAATAGCTGGGACTACAGGCGCCCGCCACAACGCCTGGCTATTTCTTGTTGCAGCCGTCATTGTTTGGCAGGCCTGGGCTGGATTCAAACCCGCCAGCTTAGGTGTACGTGGTTGGCGCCTTAGCCACTTGAGCTATAGGCACTGAGCCTTGAATAAATTTTTGTAAGTGGTGAGAGGTGCAGGTCCAGTTTCAGTCTTTTATATATGGTTATCCAGTCCTTCCAGCACCATTTATTGAATAGGGATTCCTTTTCCCAGTGTATATTCTTGTTTGGTTTATCAAAGATCAGGTGGCTGTAAGATGTTAGTTTCATCTCATGGTATTTCCATCTCACGGTTCCAAATGTCAATGTGGAATTTTTGTGCCAATATCATGCTGTTTCAATCACTATGGCCTAAAGCATGAAACAATAAAAATCCTCGAAAAAAGTGTGGGGAAAACACTTTAAGATATCGGCTTGGGGAAAAATCTTATGAAGACTTCTGCAGTAATTGCAACAACAACAAAAATAAACAAATGGACTAAATTAAACTGAAAAGCTTCTGTACAGCTAAGGAAACAAAACCAAAGCACATAGACAACCTTCAGAGTGGGAACAGATAACTGCATATTATGAATCAGACAGAAGTTTAATAACTAAGATCTACAGAGAACACAAAGTAATCAACAAAAAAAGACCCAACAATCCCATATATCACTGGGCAAGAGACATGAATACAACCTTCTCTAAAGAAGACAGATGAATGGCTAACAAACATATGAAAAAATGCTCATTGATCCAAATCATCAGAGAAAAGCAAATCAAAACTATCTTGAGATATCACCTAACCCCAGTGAGAATGGCCCACATCACAAAGTCTCAAAGCTGCAGACACTGGCAGAGATGTGGAGAGAAGGGAACATTTTTATACTGTTGGTGCCACTGCAAACTAATACAACCTTTTTGGAAGGAAGTATGGAGAATCCTCAAAAAACTCAAGCTAGACCTCCCATTTGATCCTACAGTCCCATTACTGGGCATCTACCCAGAAGAAAAAAATCCTTTTATCATAAGGACACTTGCACTAGACTGTTTATTGCAGCTCAATTTACAATTGCCAAAATGTAGAAATAGCCTAAATGACCAAGCCAGGAATGGATAAACAAACTGCGGTATATGTATCCCATGGAATACTATTCAGCCATTATAAAAGATGGAAACTTTATATCTTTTGTATAAACCTGGATGGAGGTGGAACATATTCTTCTTAGTAAAGCATCACTAGAATGGAGAAACAAGAATCCAATATACTCAATTCTAACATGAAGGCAGGGGGTGGGCAGGGGAATCAGGGAGCAGAGAGGAAGAAGAAGGATGGTGGGTCATGGTATATGGCACACCTCTTGGGGGCAGGACACAATTATAGGAGGGACTTTAACCTAATCAGCACGACCTAATTCTTGGTACCCTCAATGAATCCCAAACAATTAAAAAAAAAAAAAAAAAAAGATTGGGCAGCACCTATGACTCAGTGGGTAGGGCACCAGCCCCATATACCAAGGGTGACGGGTTCAAACCTGGCCTCCACCAGCTGCAACAAAAATAGCTGGGCATCGTGACCTGTAGTCCCAGGTACTCGGGAGGCTGAGGCAAGAGAACTGCCATAGCCCAAGAGCTGGAGGTTGCTGTGAGCTGTGACGCCATAGCACTCTACTGAGGATGACAAAATGAGACTCTGTCTCAAAAAAAAAAAAAAAAAGAGATCTAGTCCCGCCTCCCCTTTCTTTGAGAAAGAGTCTCACTCTGTTGCCTGGGCTATAGTACAGTGACATCATCATAGATCACTACAACCTCAAACTCTTGGGCTCAAGCAATCCTCCTGCCTCAGACTCCCAGGTAGCTGGGACCACAGGCATGTACCACCACATCTGGCTAATTTTTTATTTTTTATGGAGACAGGTCTCATTATGTCACTCAGGATGGTCTCCAAGTCCTGGCCTCAAGTCACCCTCTTGCCTCAGCCTCCCAGAGTGGTAGGATTATAGGCATGAGCTACCGTACCTAGCCAAGACCTGGGTCTCTTAACTGCTATATCAACAGTCCTAAATAAAAAAAAATTTAGTGGTATTCATTTTCACATAAATATTATACTAGGTTTGATCTAGGATATAAAGAATAATATATAAACACATAAAATCTGAAGTATGGATTATTTAAATTTCCACATACAGAGCAACAAAGTTTCATAGATTTTACTTTACATTTAGTTTTAGGTTAAGATTTTGGATTAAGCATATATGCCCAGTATCATTCCCCCCTGAAACTTCACTAAAAGTAAAGGAGAAAAAGAAACTTTTTTTTTTTTTTTTTAAGAGAAAGGGTCTCACTATGTTAGCCAGAGTGGCCTCAAACTCCTAGATTCAAGCAACCTCCCCCCTCAGCCTCCTGAGTAGCTAGGAGTACAGGCACATGCCCCCGTGCCTAGTGAAACTCCTCTTCATAAGAGGGCATCCAGGGAAGACAGGAGACCGGACAGCAGCAACATCATTTTGGAAGGTAGAAAGTACATGAAGTAGAAATAAGTTACAGAGTTGATGTATCTTTTCACTAGTGTGAGAAAGGGCTCAAAGTTTCTGCATTTAGCATTCAATATTCACAGGCAGCCTGAGCCAGTACTCATAACTCTCTTCTGGCATCCCTCTGCGTAACTCTCTCCACAGGATAAACTAGAAATTTTTTTGCTAGAAATCCTAGGTTTATAGCAATTCTCAATGTATTCAATAGAGCAGCAGTTCTGAAGGTCTGACCTGTGGACCCCTGGACATCCTAGAGACTCTTCCAGAAGATTGTAAGGTCAGAACTATTTTTTGTAATAGTAATGAAACATTATTTTCCTTTTCATTGGCTTGATATTGGCACTAACAGGGAACAAGCAATGATGGGTAAAACTGCTTCTGTCAGCACTAATCAGTGTATCACAAACTATACTAGAACTGTGTTCTTTACTGCCACACACCCACAGAAAAAGGAAAAAGAAAACCCAGTTTCACTTAAGAATTTTCTAAATCGGGCGCTGGCCCCATATACCAAGTGTGGCAAGTTCAAACCCAACCCCAACCAAACTGCAACAAAAAAATATCCAGGCATTGTGGCGGGCACCTGTAGTCCCAGCTACTCAGGAGGCTGAGGCAAGAGAATCACCTAAGCCCAAGAGATGGAGGGAGCTGTGATGCCAGAGCACTCTACCAAAGGCAACAAAGTGTCTCTAAAAAAAAAAAAAGAATTTTCTAGATGAAGCAGTAAAAATGATTAATTTTATTTAATATCAACCTTTGATTATAATCTTTTTAATATTCTATGTGACAAAAACTGGAAGTACACAGAAAGCATGTGGTTATCCCCCCAAAGAGCATGTTTCAATGAAAAGTTGAATAAAACGCTTTTGCCACAGAATACCAATTTCACTTTAAAGAACAAATGACAGGCTCGGCACCTGTGGCTCAACGGGCTAAGGTGCCAGCCACGTACACCTGAGCTGGCGGGTTTAAATCCAGCCCAGGCCTACCAAATAACAATGACGGCTATACTCCTCCCCCCCAAAAAAATGGCCGGGCATTGTAGCAGGCGCCTGTAGTCCCAGCTACTTGGGAGGCAGAGGCAGGAGACTCGCTTGAGCCCAGGAATTGGAGGTTGCTATGAGCTATGATGCCACGAACTCTATCCAGTGTGACAGCTTGAGGCTCTGTCTCAAAAAAAAAAAAAAAAAAAAATGACAAACTGGTTTTTCAGACTTGGACATGGCAGACGTATTCTTAAAATAAACTGAGCCTGTTGGGTAGCGCCTGTGGCTCAACAGAGTGGGGTGCTGGCCCCATATGCTAGCGGTGGTGGGTTCAAACTCAGCTCCAGCCAAAAACTGCAACAAATAAAGAAATTAAAAAAAATAAACTGACCGTTTTGCTACAACGAAAACAATGGACAGTATTTATTATGTATTAAAATTCTTTCAAGTAAAAATTAGAATTTTGAAAAATCTGAATCTCCCCTGTAAATCTGATAGTTGTTCCTTACAAACTTTTCTAGTGAGACAAGTAGTGACATTAATGAATATTATTTTCTGATATTATGTAATATGTCAACATTTGGAAAAGCAGTGAACTATGTTCTCTAAATGACCAATGCATGATGTTACAAACCCATGCTTGGGTAAAAAAAGATGATCCATTCAAAGTGAATTTTTTTTTTTTTTTTGAGACAGAGCCTCAAGCTATCACCCTGGATAGAGTGCTGTGGCATCACAGCTCACAGCAACCTCCAATTCCTGGGCTCAAGTGAGTCTCCTGCCTCCGCCTCCCAAGTAGCTGGGACTACAGGCACCTGCCACAACGCCCGGCCATTTTTTTTTTTTTTTTTGGTT
>CAUYON010162037.1:0-15222 GCA_963573935.1 Arctocebus calabarensis | reverse complement strand
CTCTCTCACTGCTTCCGAGCTGGGAGAACAGCACAGACCCGCGGCAACCCACGCCCTGTCCACTCCCCTCGAGAAAGTGTTCAAGAATCTGGACTCCGTGGGGGACAGACCTCCAGACCTCAGGGTGAGAGTGGAGGGGAGCGCCAGGAGCTCCAACTTGCAGGTGGAGAATATATACAGTTTTATACCGCTTTATGCCTGGCAGGAGGGTGCCGTGGCAAAGGGGAAGGAGGTCCGGTTTTTAGAGGGTCTCTCCCGTGGGGTAGAGTGGGAGGACAGCTGAACTCTGCTCGCTTGTTTGTATGGAGGTATGGCGTATACTGTGAGCTGTTCTCTTGGGGGAGGGGACTCCCGTCTGCTTGGTGATGTGCTCTGTACCTTTTATTTGTATCCTTGGGGTCGCAGGTCACTCCAATAGGGTTTATGTGCGTTCCTCGACCTTGTCTCTTGGCTCAGCTCCAAACCGTTGGCTTTCTTGCTAAATTTCTGTCCTTTACCTCTCCTTCTGGACAGGAGTGTCCAGAAGGCTGGCTACAGACCGCCATCTTGGCTCCTCCCCTGAAGTAAAGAAGCTAGTCAACTAATTTTCAACAGGTTGACCAAAAGGACACAAAGGAAGCAGGATAGTCTTTCACTGTATTGTGCTGGCAAAGCTGTATTTCCACCTTCAAACAAATAAAATTGTGCCTGTTCTATATGCCAAACTAAAAAAAATCAACAGAAAATGGGAAAAAAAAGATCTGAGCATAAGACCTGAAACCATGAAATTTCTAAAGAATACAGAGAGCAAACTCCTTGATTTCACATCAAAAGCTCAGACTACAAAAGTAAGGAGGAAATCTACAAAAGGAGACATCAGAAGAGAAGCAGAAATTATCGAATAGAAACCATATTCAATGGTCTATTGAATATTCAATAGTCTCTTAAATGTTATTCAAAAGAAGCTCTATTTAATGTTTTAGTTTTGGTACCAGCCATTTCAATAAGAAAAGAAAGGCATATGTATCATTAACAAATAATAAAATGAATATGCACACACACACACACACACACACAAAGTCAAAAGGAGATGGTACAATTAGTGTGGTGACCTAGAGGTATTTGCAATTGTTGTGGTAGAGTAGTGATTGTAAAAAATAAACAAAGGTCCAATATTTAAAAATCAAAAGGAATCCCATGAAATTCAGGTTCTCAAGATTCCCAAATGTCTAATAAAAGTCAGAATATCTTATCTATATATCCCATACCAACATGCAACCCTTTATGTTTATACATATGCAAGTGTGTAAATATACGTACATGTAAGGGTCTTGATATAATACATAGTTGGTAATATGTGTATATTATCCTTGGAATGTGTAGAAATAAACAAACATGCACACTCTCTGAGACAGAGATATCTCAAGAATATATGTTTATACAAACTCACATACATATGTTGTGTATATACATATATTTCTTCATATAAATATATAGTCTTGATATGTTTGTGTGTGGTTTCAAAGATATGTAATATTCCTAAATATTTGTAAATAATTAAATGTAGTTATTTACATATAATATAAACAGATATATTATGTTATCTACATTGACATGTATAATCAATAATCAATTGAAATAGATATCCTGTATATACAGCTCTTCCCAAACTCTTAATTCATACACACACATATGCACACACAGACACACATACAAACATACATATATACCTTATGTGTCACTTGTCTTGTGCAAGCATTTGTGATTCTAATACCTGCTTCAAGCTGTAGAAAGGCAAAGGTCTAATATTTCTAATACAAATGAATCACATAAAAGGTAAAAAATAGGAAAACTTCCCTTAATATCAAAGATCTGGCTTGATGTTATCAGTTAGACTTGGAATTCTACTCTTGAACATGAACACTTCAAAGGGACATCAACATCACACCAGGCTTCTGTGGAAAAACTATGTATCAAGACAAAAGCAGGACCACTTCATAATCATGTGTAAACACACACACACACACACACACAAAAATGTAGAAAAAGTCCTTATATGCCATTATTGGGCTAACGTGACATGGTTGTTGCTTCTTAACCAATGACAGCTTTAGTCTTCCTACCTTCTATGTAAGACTTAACAAGATATACAACATAGAATTCAATTTACTTCCTGGCCCCATCTAAATAAGAACAAAGGCTCACTTCCTAAAACCTCTCCTAAATTCCCCCAACTGGTCAACACCTTATCAACCCTATCTGACACCTTCTTACTGAAATCCTCTGTGATTTTCCAAGGTGTATTTTCTCCCTCACTGCAATGTGCAAAAAGCCAAATGGTTCAACTACATGTGGATTCACAATGCTTTTGGTGGGAAGGCATGAATATGAGGAAATAAACCAATCCTCACTGAGGTCACCTCTCCCCAACTGGGACATTGCTTCCCAGTGTTATAATAACAGTGGCACTATGGCTTCCATATATATAGTTTGATACATTTCAGGTTTGGGATCTTCTCTATAGTACCTGTTACTTTCCTAAAATTCAAGACATTGCTTTGTGAAATAGGATAATAAGTTTTCTAACCATCTGTCTGATAAAAAATTAATAGCCAGTGATGGCAGTAGGAGGGGTGCCCTGCAACCGTGCCACTCAGGGACATAGAGTGAGACCAGTTTTGGTGCACTGGATAAACAGGAAGCCACTTTAGGAGAGATCCCAGTGACAAGTGCTTTCCTGGGATAGCATCTGCTTAGCCAAGGTTTAAGTGCCTTTTAAGAAGGCTGAGGAGAGTTTTAGGCTCTCCATCCTGTGGGGTTTGAGAAATCAGGAGAGCCCTCCAGTCTCCATCTCATACAGCTGTATCAGTATTGTGATTAACATCTCATAAACCAGAAGATCACCTGTTGCCCATACAATATTCTACAAGATACATATATATTTATTTTTGTTTTTGGTATTTTTTTATTTGTTTCAACATTTTCCCTCTAGAATTTTTTTCTTTTTTCATTTTTCTAGTTTAAATATAATTTTCCTGTGTTGCCTTCTTTAATAATAAGAACTTCATTTTTGCTGGTGTTTCTGCCCCTATTATTTGGTTTTTCCCCCAATTTTATCCTGTAAGGTTTTCTGTTTCTTTGTTTTGGTTTGATTTATATATTTTTGTCTTCTCTTTCTATTTGGTGGAGCTGGGGTACTGTATATGAACAGGCCGGCAAAGAGCTGCTGACTTCAAGGGAACCACCCAACCCAGCACTCCTAGAAATTGGAAGTTTTTAAGATTGGGTTGAAATAGCCTACTGTACACCTTTATTACTCATGTCTCCCTCTTTCTGTGCCTGTCTTCTTTTCGTCAATATTCCCTTTTACTTACCCCACTCCTTTTTCTTTTTTTTTAAATCCTTTTTCCTTTCTTGCTCCTAATAGTCTCATTTGGTTCTGTACCAAAGGAATCATCAAAACCTTAGGTTAGAGGCATGATAACTTAAGGAGCAAGAGGAAGTGAAAGAAAAATTAGGACAAGGAAACAGATAAAATACTCATGAGGAAGAATCAGTGGAAAAATCCTGGCAACATGAAAAACCAGTCCAGAGCAACACCCCAAGAGACCATGAGGTAGCTACTGCAGAGGATTCCACCTATAAAGAAATGTTAGAAATGATAGAAGAGGAATTTAAAATATAGATAATGAAAACAATGAAGGAAATTGCTGAGAATGTGGAAAATAAACAAAAGAAAATCCAAAAGCAGAATCAAATAAGAGATAAACAATATGAAGATTATAGAAAGGATACAGCAGAACTGAAGGAATTGAAACACTCAATTGGGGAACTTAAAGATGCAATAGAAAGTACCAACAACAGATTAGACCATGAAAAAGAAAGAATCCCAGAAGTGAAATTATCTCGAGATAACTCAGATAGTTAAAGAGGCAGAAAAGAAGAGAGAGAAAGCAGAATATTCATTAACAGAATTATAGGACTTTATGAAGCATTCAAACATGCCAGTTATAAGTATCCCAGAAGGGGAAGAAGAATGTCCCAGAGAAATGAAAGGCATTCTAGAGAATATTATAAATAGAGACATAGACATCTGGAACCAAAAGAAAACTAGGAGATGAAACTAACTTCTTACAGCCATCTAGGCTTTGATAAACCAAAAGAAGAACATACTCTGGGGGAAAGAGTCCCTATTCAATAAATGGTGCTGGGAGAACTGGATATCCACATGTAAAAGACTGGAACTGGACCCACAGCTTACTCTACTCACAAAACTTGTTTCAAGATGGATAAAATACCTAAATTTAAGGCATGAAATGATAAAAATCCTCCTGTCCTGAAAGCATAGGATATTGGCCTGGGGAAAAACTTTATGAACAAGATTTCCATGGCAATTCCAACATCAACAAAAATAAACAAATGAGACTTAATTAAACTGAAAATCTTCTGTACAGCTAAGGAGACAATACCAAGGCAAATAGACAACCTATACAATGGGAATGGATATTTGCATATTTTGAATCAGACAAAAGCTTGATAACTAGGATCTATAGAGAACTCAAATTAATACACATGAAAAAAAGCCAACAATCCCTTATATCAATGGGTAAGAGACATGAATAGAACCTTCTCTAAAGAATACAGATGAATGGCTAGCAAACATATGAAAAAATGGTCATTGCCCCTAATTATTAGAGAAATGCAAATCAAAACCACCCTGAGATATTATCTAACACCCATGAGAATGGCCCACATCACAAAATCTCAAAACTGAAGATGCTGGCATGGATGTGAGGAGAAAGGAACACTTTTACACTGCTGGTGGAACTGCAAAGTAATATAAACATTTTGGAAGGAAGTATGGAGAACCCTCAAAGAAGTCAAGTTAGACCTCCCATTTGATCCTGCAATCCCATTCATTAGTGGGCATCTACCCAAGAGGAAAAAAATCCTTTTATCATAAGGACACTTGCATTAGACTGTTTATTGCAGTTCAATTTACAATTGTCAAAGTGTGAAAACAGCCTAAATGCCCTCCAACCCAGGAATGGATTAACAAGCTGCGGTAGTTGTTTACCATGGAGTACTATTCAGACATTAAAAAAGATGGAAACTTTACATCCTTTGTATTAACATGGACAGAAGTGGAACACATTATTCTTAGTAAAGCATCACAAGAATGGAGAAGCATGATTCCTATGTATTCAATTTTGATATGTGGACAATTAATGACCTAGTACGCAGTGCAGGTTGGGGGAAAGGAAGAGCAGAGAGAGAGAAGGAGGGAGGGGTTGAGTTCTCACTGTGTGACATACTTCTTAGGGGTAAGACACAATTGTAAGAGGGACTTTGCCTAACAATCAGTGTAACCTTGTTTCCTGTACCCTCAGTGAATTGCCAACAATAAAAAAGAAGTTAATATCCAAACAGCTGTAAATACCTAAAAGTGAAGACTGAAAAAACAAACAAAAAAAAAACCAAGTAAAAACAGAAAAAGGTCTTGAATAAACTGCTGTCCAAGGAAGACATGCAAATGAAGATTGGGTATAAGAAACAATACTCAACATCCCTAATTATAAGAAACATACAGAATTCTATATCCTGCTAAGCTAAGCTTTCAATTTGATGGAGAAATCAAATCTTTTTCATATGCAAACATTAAGGAAGTTTGCCACAAGACCAGCTGTATAGGAAATATTTTGACATTTTCTGCACACTGACAATCATAATGAACGACCAGCAAAGTAAGCACCCAGAAACTAAAGGACAAAAATCTAGCTTCCACAATGTTGTAAAGAACAAAATTTAGCAATGGACTTCCACAAAATAAGATGGATAGAATTCCATCACACTTATCAATCATCTCAAAAAATGTTAATTGTTTGAATTCCCCACTGAAGAGGCATAGATTGGCTGATTGGATAAAAAAATAAAATAAAATAAAACACAAGTCATCAATTTACTATCCGCAGAAAACACAGCTAGCCTCAAAGAACAAATTAAAAGTCAGATTTAAGGAGTGGATGACAATTTTTCAGGCAAACAATTCAGAAAAAAAAAGAAAGCTTGCAATCTTATTTTCAGGCACAAGTGGCTTTAAAGCAACTAAAGTCACAAAAGACAAAGATGGACACTTCATGTTCGTCATGGGGAAAATAGAACGAGAAGACATTTCAATTCTATAGATTTATTCACCCAACTGAACTGCTCCCAGATTTCTGAAACAGACCTTGATTAGCCAGAACAATATGACATACCATAACACCATAATAGCAGAGGACTTTAACACTCCTCTTACAGAAATGGAGAGATCTTCTAAATAGTAACTAAACAAAGATACAAGAGACTTAAATGTGACCGTAGAACAACTGTGCTTGATAGACGTATATAGAACACACCATACCAAATCTAAAGAATATGTGTTCTTCTCATGGGCCCATGGAACATTCTCCAAAATTGATCATACCCTAGCACACAAAATAAACCTCAACAATAATAAGAATAAAAGAATTGAAATTTTACCTTGTATCTTCACTGACCACAAGGTATTAAGGGTGGAAGTCAACTACAACAAAAATGTTCAACTTCACACAAAGGCATGGAAATTAAACAACATTATGCTGAATGACAGTTGGGTTCAGGAAGAGACAAAAGAGGAAATCATTCAGTTCCTTGAGCATAACAACAAAGAAGACACAAGCTACCCAAACCTGTGGGATACAGAAAAAAGCAGTCCTGAGAGGAAAATTTATCGCTTTAGATGCCTACATTGAAAAAACAGAAAGAGAGCACATTATCAAACTCAAAAGCCATCTTATAGAGTTGGAAAAAGAAGAATAACCTAAGCCTAAACCCAGCCAAAGTAACAAAATATCCTCAATTAAATCAGAGATTAATAGAATTGAAAAGAAAACAATCATTCAATAAAGTTCATCATAGTTTCTTTCATCAAAGTTTATTACTTAAAATAGATAAACCTTGGTATTCACAATAGGTCTAAATATTTCCTGTAGAGCTGGTCTTGTTAAGAATTTCCTCAGTGCTTGTATATCTGCAAACAATTTGATTTCTACATCAATTTTGAAACTATGTTTGGCAGGATACAGTATTCTAGGCTGAAATTTGTTTAAGGATGTTGAAGGTGGATGATAATACTCTCCTGGCTTGGAAAGTCTCAGTTGAGACATCTGCTGTTAAGCTAATGGTTCTGCCCTCGTAGGTCAATTGGCACTTATTTCTAGCTGCTTGCAGGATTTTCTCCATCTTGACTTTGGACAAGTTCATTACAATGTGTCTTGGAGAGTCTCTGTTAGAGTGACCCAGGGTTTGATATCCATCTGAAAGGAGTGTGTCAGGATGTTTTGTAAAACCTGGGAAGTTTTCATTTATGATAGTCTCCAGTAGGACTTCTAAATTTGGGGGACAATCTTCTCCTTCAGGGATTCCTATTATTCATAAGTTTGAATGCTTCACGGCATCTCATAGTTCTCTAAGCTCATACTCTGCTCTCTCTATCTTATTTTCTGAATCTGCTACTACCTGTAGATCACCACCAACGTAAACACCTAGAAGCCAAAGACCAGAATTTAGCTTTCACAATGGCACAAAGGATTAAACTACAAATGAACTATCTCACAATAAGATGAATAGAATTCTACCACAACTATTGATATGTTCAATAAATGTCAATGGATTGAATTCCCCACTGAAGAGGCACAGGCTGTCTGAATGGATCAAAAAACACAAGCCGTCCATATTCTGTCTTCAGGAGACACACCTAGCCCTGAAGGACAAATCAAGGCTCAGGGTAAAGGGATGGAAAACAGTATATCAAGCAAATGGAAATCAGAAGAAAGGACGAGTTGCAATCTTAGTGTCAGATACAATTGCAAAGCAACTTTAGGGGTGGTGGCTGTGGCTCAAAGGAGTGGGGCACTGGCCCCATATGCCATAGGTGGCAGGTGCAAACCCAGCCGTGGACAAAAACTGCAAAAAAAAAAAAAAAAAAGGAACTTTAGTTAAAGAAACAAAGATGGACACTTCATACTGGGCAAAGAAAGACTACAAGAAGAAGACGTCTCAATACTTAACATTTACGTAATTAACTTAAATGGTCCCAGATTTATGAAACAGACTTTAAGGGATCTGAGCAATATAATATCCCACAACACCTTAATGGTCAGGGACTTCAACACCTCTCTGATAGAACTGGACCAATTCTGTAAATGGAAACCAAACCATGATACAAAAAACATGGCCCTAGATCAAATACAAAACACACCACCCCAAAGTAAAAGAATATACTTTTTTTCTCATCAGCCCATGGCACAGATTTCAAAATAGATCACATTCTAGGATACAAAACAAACCTCAGCAATGTTAAAGGAATAGAAATTATACCATGTCTCTTCCCAGAGCACAAACCATAATGGTGAAGCTCAACTCCAACAACATTGTTCATCCCCAAAGAAAGTCTTGGATACTAAACAACTTATGCTGAATGGCATTTGGGTTCAGGAAGAGATTAAAGAGAAAGTTTTTTAATTTCCTCAAACACAACAACAATGAAAACACAAGCTACCAAAACCTTTGGGATAAGGCAAAAGCAGCCCTGAGAGGAAAATATATAGTGCTAGATGTGTACCTTTAACAAACAGATAGTAAATGCATCAGCACACTCACAAGCCACCAATTGAATTGGAAAAAGAACAAAGTAACCCTAAGCCAAGAAGAAGAAAAGAAATAGCCTAAATTAAATTAGACAATTTGAAATTGAAAACAAAAATAATCATTCAGAAAATTAACCAAACAAAAAGTTGTTTTTTTGAGAAAGTAAATAAAATAGATATATCCTTGGCCAGAACTACTAGAAACAGAAAAGTAAAATCTCTACTAACCTCAATCAGGAATGATAAAGTGGAAATAACAGATGCTCCAGAGATATGAGAGATTACCTCTGAATACTACAAGAAATTCTATGTCCAGAAATTTGACAATGTAGAGGAAATGGATTAATATATGGAATCACACCCCTCCCTAGACTTAATGAAGATGAAATAGGCCTTCCAAACAGACCAATTTCAAGCTCTGAGATAAAAGAAAGAGTAAAAAAAAACTCCCAAGTGCCCTGGTCCAGATGGCTTCACACAAGAATTCTTTTTTTTTTTTTTTTTGAACAGAGTCTCACTTTGTTGCCCTCAGTAAAGTGCCATGGTGTCATAGCTCACAGCAATCTCCAGCTGTTGAGGTTGCCTCTTAGGCAATTCTCTTGCCTCAGCTTCCCAAATAGCTAGAACCACAGGCACCCACTACAATGCCTGGCTATTTATTTGTTGCAGTTTGGTCAGGGCCATATTTGAACCTGCCACCCTTGGTATATGGGGCCAGTGCCCTACTCACTAATCCACAGGCACTGCCCTTTACACCAGATTTCTATCAAACCTTCAAAAAAAGAGCTTATACCCATTCTGCCAAGATTATTCCAAAAATCCAGCGCCAAGCAGATGGGAGTCCCCTGTCCCATGAACAGCCCGCATTGTACTTTCTACAAACCAGGGAGCAGAGTTCAAACATCCTCCCATTTTATCCCATGGGACAGACCCTCCAAAAACTGGACCTCTTTCCCCTATGAGGGTGCCATAACACTCTCCTGCCAGGCATAAAACTGTATATATTCTCTCCCTACAATTCTGAACTCCCAACATTCCCCTCTACTCTCACTCTGAGGTCTGGTAGCCTGTCCCCCATGGAGTCCAGATTCTTGAGCATTTTTTTGAGAGGTGTGGACAGAGCTTAGGCTGTTGCAGGTCTGTGTTGATTCTGTGGCACAGGGGTAAGGAGAAAATGGTGGACTGAAGGAACCATACAGAAAGGGAGAGGCAGTGCCCCCTGGCACAGGGCAGCAGTGGCAACAGCAGGAACAATAGGGTTCACACCTCTAGGGATATTTTGGAAGGACACTCCCTGTCTCTCTAGGCAACTGGAGAAATCCAGGTATCTTCTCCAGTGGCAGGCACTGGCAGAATAGATCTGGGATGGTAATGCAGACCCTGTGAGCAAAGGGTATTCCTGAGACAGTACCAGCATGGGTGGAGTGCAGTGGGATGGAGAATTAAAGATGCACAGAGATGGCATACTTCCAGGGAGGGACTGAGCCAGAGGACTGCGTTAGTGAGCACATGCAGAGACCGCATACTCCCCAGGTGGAGCTGATCCAGAGGACAGCTTTAGTGAGCCTGAGAAACACCCAGCCCTCAGGGGATCATAGCTGAGACAAAGGGAGACAAGGCGAGGCTGGAACTCTGAGCCCTGTATGAGCCCTAACCACACCTGATACAACACAGACTACAGGGGAAACAGAAACACCAGCCCGGGGCAGCAGCACAGACTGAAGCTGAGTCACAGTTTCTGTAAACTCAAACAGTGCCTAGTCCACAGGGGAATATAGCCAAAACAGAATCACACATTATGCACAAATATAAATGTCAGCAACATCAATCTGGGGCAGGCCTGGAACTGAGTGAACTTCCCCAGCTTCCATTAAGCACCCAAGGTTGTCAGGCTTCAGCTTCCCCTGCTGGATGGTGGGAGAGTGCAGAGGCCTGGCTGAGGAGACATAAGATCTCTCTGTGATTCAGGCAGGCTCAAACCCTTGGAGCATCTGTTCATTGAAGGGAATTGGATCATAGCCCTGCAGGGTTAACAGTGACAGGGTGTGACAGAGGTGCAAGGTGGGGAAGGAGGCATCAACCTTCCCAGACTAATTCATTTGCTGAGCGGGTCCCTCTGACTCCATAGAGCACCAGAACGAGTCATACTCGAGCTGCCATCAGACCCCGACTATCTAGTTGCCAGAGACCTTTTGAACTCTGTCACTTGAAACCGGGTGCTGTCTGGGACAATTGATTTGGCTCTCTTGGACTGGACCAATCACTATACAAAGTGGTACCCAGGTGAGTTTTGGGGGGAATGTTTGATTTTCCTTTTCCAGTTGTTGCCTGTGGGGGTCAGAGTGACTTAATTGCTGGTATTTCTCTACAGCTGTGACTTCAACCCAGAGTAACTGATTCACTAGGGTATGACAGACACCAGCTGAAAACAAGACAGAGCCACTTAACTCCACCACACCAAGTAAGTCTCCATTGTGTTAGGCCATAGCACTGTACAGGTCCTTTGCAAAGCTCTAGGGGAAAAGGTACAGACAACAATCACAGTTCTTGGATAAAGGACTGGTGAATCACTACTCCAGGAGCCCCTCAACCCAACTTCACCTTATTTGCTCATCTAAAAAAATGGTGTAAAATAATCATGGGGTGGAATCAGTGGAAAAACTCCAGTAACATGAATAACCAGAGTAGATCAACTCCCCCAAGGAACAATACGGTGGACACAACTGAAGATCCCATTCATAGACAAATGGCAGAGATGTCAGAAATTGAATTCCGAATTTTGATTGCAAATAAGATTAATAGAAGAAGGTAAAGTTGGAATTAGAAATTCAATGAGTAATTCAAAATTTGTCTCAAAAATTCAATGAATTCAATGTCAAAATCACCAAAGATTTTGACACACTGAGACAAGAATTTGCAGCCCTCAAAGATCTGAGAAACACAGTAGAATCCCACAGTAACTGACTGGAGCTTGCAGAAGCAAGGATTTCTGACAATGAAGACAAAACTTTTGAATGCTCCCAAGTGCTCGAAGAAGAAGAGAAATGGAGAGCAGAAATGGACTATTCTCTCAGAGAGCTTTGGGATAATGCGAAGAAAACTAATATTTGCCTTATAGGAATTCCTGAAGGTGACAAAGTTGTTTCAAAGCACAGAGGCCCTTTTTCAATAGATTATGAAGGAGAACTTTCCAGACATGCCAAGAGATTCTGAAATTCAGATAGCAGACAGTTTCAGAACCCCAGCATGACTCAAACCAAATAAGACACCCCCCAGACACATAATAATTAACTTCACTTTAGATAATGTGAAGGAGAAAATTCTGAAAGCAGCCAGACATAAGACAACTATAACCTTCAAGGGGAAGAATATTAGAATGACTGCAGATCTCTCTGCTGAAGCCTTTCCAGCTAGAAGACGGTGGTCATCAACTTTTAATCTCCTAAAACAAAATAACTTTCAACCCAGGATCCTGTATCCAGCTAAACTGACTTTCATTTATGATGGAGAAATTAAATACTTTAATGATATTCATATGTTAAAGAAATTTGCCATAACTAAACAAGTTCTCCAGGATATTCTCAGACCTATCCTTCATAATGACAAGTGCAATCTTCCACCACAAAAGTAAACTCACTCAGAAACTTTTGATCAAATTCCAACATCCACATTGGTGAAAGGATTATAACTGTCCACTGGACTTTCAAAAAACTCAATACCCAATATTCTACCAGGCTTATCAATATTCTCAATTAATGTGAATGGCTTAAATTATCCTCTAAAGAGGCACAGGTTGGCTGATTGGATACAAAACTCAGGCCAGCTGTCTGCTGCATACAAGAATCTCATCTTACCTTAAAAGATAAATATAGACTCAGGGTGAAGGGTCATCTATATTTCAGGTAAATGGAAATCATAAATAAAGCAAGTGCTGAAGTTTTATTGAAGATGCAATAGGCTTTAAACCAACCAAAGTAAGGAAAGATAAGATGGTCACTTTATTTTTGTTAAGGGTAATACTCAATATGATCACCTTTCAATTATTAATATTTATGCACCCAATCAGAATGCCCTTCAATTTATAAGAGAGACTCTAAAAGATGTGAGCAACTTAATTTCCTCCAGCTCTATCATAGCTGAAGATTTTGACACTCCTTTGGCAGTGTTGGATGGGTCCTACAATAAGAAGCTAGGCAAAGAAATTTTAGATTAAAACTTAGCCATTTGAAATTGGGATTTAACAGACATCTACAGAACATTTCTTTCTTTCTTTCTTTTCTTTTCTTTTTTTTTTTTTTTTTTTTGCTGGGGCTGGGTTTGAACCCACCACCTCTGGCATATGGGGCCAGCATCCTACTCCTTTGAACCACAGGCGCTGCCCTACAGAACATTTCATTGTAACAAAACTGAATGCACATTCTTCTTATCAGTCCATGAAACATATTCCAAAATTTATTATATCTTCGGTCACAAGTCTAACCTCAGCAAATTTAAAAGAATAGAAATTATTCCTTGAATCTTCTCAGATCATCAAGGAATAAATGTTGAACTTAGAAACAACAGGAATCTGCATACTCATACAAAAACATGGAAGCTAAATAACCTTATGCTGAATGATAGCTGGGTCAAAGACAAGATTAAGAAGGAAGTTACCAAATTTTTGGAACAAAACGATAATGAAGACATGAATTATCGGAACTGCTGGGATACTGCAAAGGAAGTAGTAACAGGGAAATCTATAGCACTGTAAGCCTCCCTCAAGAGACTGGAAAGAGAGGAAGTTAATGACTTAATAGGACATCTCATGGAACTGGAAAAGGAAGAACATTTCAATTTCTAACCCAGCAGAAGAAAAGAAATAACCAAAATTAGAGCAGAATTAAATGAAATTGAAAACAAAAGATTATACAACAGCTCAATAAATCAAAAAGTTGGTTTTTTGAAATGGTCAATAAAATAGATAAACCTTTGGCTACCCTAACCAGGAAAAAAGAGTAAAATCTCTAATTTCATCAGTCAGAAATGGTAATGATGAAATAACAGACTCCTCAGAAATTCAAAAAATCCTTAATGAATATTATAAGAAACTTTATTCTCAGAAATATGAAAATATGAAGGAAGTTGACCAATATTTGGAAGCATGCCACCTTCCAAAACTTAGCCAGAATGAAGTGGAAATGTTGAACAGGCCTATATCAAGTTCTGAAATAGCATTAACTATACAAAATCTCCCTAAAAAAGAAAAGCCCAGGACCAGATGGCTTCACATCAGAATTCTATCAAACTTTAAAAGAGGAACTAGGATCTATATTACTCAACATTTTCCAAAATATAGACAAAGTAGGAATACTACCCAACACATCATATGAAGCAAACATCACTTTGATCCCCAAACTAGGAAAAGACCCAACAAGAAAAGAAAATTATAGACCAATATCACTAATGAATATTCATGTGAAATATGTTAGGATCCCAACAAACAGAATCCAGCAACACATCAAACAAATTATACACCATGACCAAGTGGGTTTATCGCAGGTATCCAAGGCTGGTTCAATATACACAAATCTATAAATATAATTCAGCACATAAATAAATTTAAAAACAGAGATTATATGATTCTTTCAATTGATGCAGAAGTGTAGAATATAAATGTCTTAACACCATAACCAAGAAAATACCATGAAGGCTATGTTAACCAGTTTGATGAAAACATTTCAAATTATATACAAAACCAGCACATTGTACCCCATGATTGCATTAATGTACATAGCTATGATTTAATTTAAAATATTTCAAAAACAAATTTTGTATGTAATCAGAACAAAACAAGATATTAACAAACAGAAGAATATGCCATACTCATGGCTGGGAAGAATCAACATTGTTAAAATGTCTATACTTCCCAAAGCAATCTACAGATTTAATGCTATCCCTGTTAAGATACCAATGTCATGCTTTCAAGACTTGGAAAAAATAATGGAGCCAGAAAAAGCCCTGTATAGCTAAGGCATTTATTAGTGATAAAAACAAAAGCCAGGGGCATCAGCATATAAGACTTTAGGATGTACTATAAGCCCATAGTAGTCAAAACAGCATGGTATTAGAACCAGAATACAGACATAGACATCTGGAATTGAATAGAAAACCAGGAGGTGAAACTAACATCTTAAAACCACCTAGTCTTTGATAAAGCAAACAAGACATACAGTAGTGGAAAGAATACCTATTCAATAAATGGTGTTGGGAGAATTGGATATCTACATGTAAAAGGCTGAAACTTGGCCTGTACCTTTCTCCACTGAAAAAAATTGATTAAAGATGGATAAAATATCTAAATATAAAGTCATGAAACGATAAAAATCCTTGAAGAAAGCATGGTAAAAATACTTGAAGACATTGACCTGGGGAAAGACTTCATGAAGAAGGCTTCTGTGGTAAGTGCAACATCAACAAAATTAAGTAAATGGGACTTAACTAAGTAGAAAATATTTTGTACAGCTAAGGAGACAACAACCAAAGCAAATAGACAACCTACACAATAGGAAAGGATATTTGCATATTTTGAATCAGA
>CAUYON010162036.1:0-13743 GCA_963573935.1 Arctocebus calabarensis | reverse complement strand
AGTATACTATTTGTAAATCTCACCAAATCTCTAGAGGAGACCAATACTCTTTAGGGAACCCCCAAAGACCTGCATTGCCTTTTGTGGCACTTCAAAATGATTTTATAGATTTACCTCCAGCTTTAGGCTTTTCTCATTGCTTATTGTCTGTATGTTTAGTAGATGGATTGAGGGTTACACAACTAGATGTGCAGCTGCTACAATAGTAGTAATTAAATTAGTAACTGAAATTATTCCTCGATTTGGGCTAGGTGAGGTGGTTTACACCTATAATCCCAACACTTGGGAGGCTGAGGTGGGTGGATTGCCTGAGCTCATGAGTTTGAGACCAGCCTTAGCCAGAGCAAGACCCTGTTTCTGAAAATAGCCAGGCATTGTGGAAGGCACCGGTACTCCTAGCAACTCAGGAGGCTGAGGCAAGAGAATTGCTTGAGCCCAAGAGTTGGAGGTTGCTGTGAGCTGTGACATCATGGCACTCTACCCAGGATGACAGCTTGAGACTCTGTCTCAAAAAAAAAAAAAAAAAGAGTTCAAGACCAGCCTGAGCCAGAGTAAGACCTTGCCTCTAAAAATAGCCAGATGTTGTGGCAGGTGCCTATAGTCCCAGCTACTGGGAAGACTGAGACAAGAGAATCCTTTAAGCCCAGGAGTTTGAAATTGCTGTGAGCTATGACGCCATGGCATTCTACCCAGGGTGACAAAGTGAGACTCTGTCTGAAAAAAAAAAACAAAAAAAACCCCCAAAACTATATTCTTTGCTATTAAACTCCCCCCAGTCATCACTTTGAAACACTGTATGCTTTAAGCATCCCCCTCCATTTTCAGAAATAACACATTGGAAGCTGAGAGAAGGTTGCCTCGATCTATCCCATTCTCTCTAACACTGCCAAGGAGAAGACAGAAGGTCCGCCAGCCCCGCTGAGCTGGCTAGGGTGCCAATTGTCCTGCATCAATTCTCCCAGTCTTATTGGAATCGGACTGATGGGGCCAGGGCTCCATCCTCCTCGGCCTCTGGGAGCCCATGGTAGTCTTGGAGACAGGGGGCAGGCAAGCCTGTGAATTTTTTAGTTGACACTGGGGTGACATACTCGGTGCTGACCCATGCCGAGGGGCCCTTATCTCAATATCGAGCACCAATATAAGGGGCTACAGGAAAAACTAAAGCCTATCCCTGGACTCTGACTAGAATAACTAATTTAAGAAAAGGAACTATCACGCATTCCTTCCTGGTCATGCCTGATGCACATATCCTTTACTGGGCAGGGACCTACACTGTAAATTATAAGGCACTATTTCTTTTGGAGCAGAGGGGACAGAAGTTAGTATCATACCCCCATCACAACAGGCAACCCCAGCCATACTTGTAACTTGCCTCCTGTGGGAAGAATATTGCCTCCTGCATGATGGAGCCCAAAGGGTGAATTGCAGAAGGCTATTCCAGGGGTTTGGGCAGAGACAAACCCTCCAGGCTTAGCTGCCCATCAACCACCCATTTTGGTTCAAGTTTTGAGTACAGCAGAGCCAGTACAAGTTAAACCATATACTATCCCCTTAAAGGCTAGACAAGGAATTACTATACACAGCAAGAGACTACAGGAGTCAGAGATTTTAGTCCCTTGCCTGTCTCCATGGAATACTCCCCTCCTACCAGTTCAAACGCCAGGAACTAATGACTTCAGACCTGTACAGGATTTATAGCAGGTCAATCGACACTTGGAGACCATTCATCCCACCGTCCCTAACCTGTACACTCTCCTGAGCCTCCTCCCTCAGAGTCATACCTACTACACTGTGCTGGACCTGAAGGATGCCTTCTTCACTTCACAGTTGGCATTGGTAAGTCAACCTGTTTTTGCCTTTGAATGGACTGACCTAGAGGGAAATTACACGAGACAATTAGCATGGGCTAGGCTGCCCCAGGGTTTTAAGAACTCAGTCACCCTGTTTGATGAAGCCTTCAGCCAGGACCTCTGTTCATATCTGAACGAGCACCTGGAAATTGTGTTGCATCAAAATGTGGTTGACCTCTTGGTGGCAGGAAAGGACTTACTGACATGTCAGACTGCTACATATGATTTGTTAAAAACTCTGCAAACCTTGAAATACCAAGTATCTGGCAAAAAGGCACAAATATGCACCTCAACTGCCAATTACTTTGGTTATGAGTTACAGGGCGGAAAGCAAGCCTTATCTCAGGCCTGAATTCAGGCCATACTTCAAATCCCACGTCCAAAACAAAACTTAAGGTATGAGAATTTTTAGGAACAGTGGGATACTGTTGGCTGTGGATACCAGGTTTGGCAGAAATTACTAGACCCCTTTATGCAACCAGTGGAGAAAAAGAGGAGGGACTGAACTGGACTGAAACAGAGGAAGAGGCATTCCAAAAATTGAAACAAGCCCTAGTAAGTGCTCCAGCTTTAGCGCTCCCAAAACTCTGCAAGTCCTTTCAGCTACATGTGGTATAAAGCAGAGGTATTGCCAAAGGAGTACTAACCAGGAGCTTGGTGCCTGGAAGCACCCGTTGCATATCTCTCCAAAAGACTGGATCTGGTTGCTGCCGGA
This sequence comes from Arctocebus calabarensis, assembly GCA_963573935.1. Taxonomy (NCBI): domain Eukaryota; kingdom Metazoa; phylum Chordata; class Mammalia; order Primates; family Lorisidae; genus Arctocebus; species Arctocebus calabarensis. The sequence continues at coordinate 11,178 of CAUYON010162036.1, read as the reverse complement.
TGGCGTAATTGTTTCAGAGCAGTGGCGGGCAACTCCCTTTTGGTGATGGAAGCATGTAAATTGACCTTGGGCCAAGAACTGCAGCTCATGGCCCCCGACTCAATGGAGGCCTTACTTATAAGCCCCCCTGACAGGTGGCTGTCAAATAACAGAATACCTCAATACTAAGCTCTTTTACTAGACCCACCTCAGGTAAAGTTGTCAAAGACGATCACTCTGAAACTGGCCACCCTCCTCTCCAATGACGACCTGAAGGAACCTCTTCATTTCTGTCTGGACATTCTACAAGCTTTGCAAAGCCTGAGACTGGATGTACAAAATGAACCCTGGGAGAATCCAGGTCTACGGCCTCTCACAGGTGGCAGCAGTTATGTTCACCAGGGAGTGAGCTATGCAGTGGCTGTGGTTGTGACTTATGATCAAGGGATATGAGCACAAGCTTTAGGGCATGGGACTTCAGCTTAAGTAGCAGAACTTATTGCTGTTACCCAAGTTTTGCAGTGGGGTAAACATAAGACTAAATATTTATACTGATAGCAGATATGCATTTAGCACTGTGCATGCCCATGGAGACCTTTATAGAGAAAGGGGATTCCTCACTTAAGGGGGAAAGGAAATAAAGAATCAATAAGAGATAGTAGCTCTCCTAGAAGCCATATGGCTGCCAACCAAAGTAGCTGTCATCCACTGCTGAGGCCATCAGACTGAAAATTCTCCTGTGATGAGGGCCAACACCTATGCAGACCAAGTAGCCAGAGGGCTGGCCAGAGAACCTGTAGAGCCCCTGCACATTCTTCCTACCATACTCCTCTGGATTCTCCCAACATCTCCAGTCTACTCAGAGGAGGACAAAGGGTTGGGGGAGAGGCTCCAAACAAAAGAGGATTTGGCAGGCTGCAAAATGCTCCCCGACCAATGCGTCTTTGTTCCACAACAATTGAGAAGAGAGCTCCTTCAACAGGTACGCAACAGTTCCCATTTAGGAAGTACTAAGTTGACTGAACTATTCTAGAAGGAATACTACATACCCCAATTACAAGCCATGGCGAGACAGAGAGCCAGCTGTTGCCAGGAATGTGAAAGAGTGAATGCAGCCCCCCAAAAGAGAGTTCCCCTTGGCACCAGACTGAGAGGTGAGGCACCAGGAGAACAATGGGAGGTGGATTTCACAGAGACTGGCCATTCCCAGTATGGGTACAAATACCTTCTGGTCTTTATAGACACTTTTTAGGGATGGACTGAAGCTTACCAACAAAGACTGAGACCACTCAGATAGTAGTAAAGAAATTACTCATGAAATTACTCCCTGATTTGGCTTGATCCTAAGACTGGGGTTCTACAATGGCCCAGAATTCATTTCTCAGATTACTCAGACATTGCCTTAAACTTTAGGCATTGATTGGAAATTACATTGTGCATATAGACCCCAGAGTTCAGGTAGGTGGAATCAATGACGAGAACATTAAAGGAAACACTGAGTGCTACAAATGGAGACTGGCAAGAATTGGGTGAGCCTCCTCCCCTTTGCCCTTTTATGGGTGCATTGTATCCCACACATTAAGGGATTTACACCCTATGAAATCATGTTTGGAAGCCCCCCCCCTTTACTACCTAGATTGTGTGAAAAATATGGCTGAATTAAACGTGTATTCTCGCCACAAGTCATTGCAGGCACTGCAGATTTCCCCACAGTATGTGAATGAGATAATTAATACTGTACATCAGAATAAGGAAATTCCCTTTCCTGGGAGCCTGGAGTCCTTGCAGCAGGGAGACCTGGTATGGATTAAATGACACCAGTCTGGAACATTGGATGCTACTTGGCTTGGACCATTGCCTATTGGACTCACTACTCCCAGTGCTGTAAAGGTAGCTGGCTGTCACCTTTGGATTCACTGCTCTCAAATCAAAAGGCACAGCAAGAATTCAGAGAAAGATGGTGAGGCCAACCCACAGAAGATCCTTTAACTAAGACTTGTCTGGAAATGATTAATGTACTGGTATTAATGTGTTTGAATGTTACCATAGGAAAAATGACTGTTTTAAAGGGGGAAAAAGCACAGCCCCATTTTAAACAAAGATTAGAAACTGTAAAGAATATAAATGCATTTGCTCCTATAAAGTATACATGGGAACCAACTCGAACATACGATGGATTCGTGAAGAGACTACATACTGAGAGTCAATCAATATTTTTAATTGATATGTGTGATTTGTTTCCACCTAGTAGAGATTCCATCAGTGAAACATTCCTCAAGGGACAGGAGAAAGGATGGGGTTCTGTATAGAAACTTTTGGATGTGGGACTCCTAGTGCAGAGAAAGGACTAGGGGCTTTACAGCATTATGCTTGCCCCAGTGTAGGGAAGAGCGACTGTGATAAAGGGAATTCATATCACTGTGCTAAATGGGGATGTGAAATATTAGCTCCTTGGAAGAATACTGATACATTTATCTTTTACTCAGGGGGATAGAAAATGTATTTACCAGTATAATCAGGAACTCCCTGAGACATGAAATCCTATCACTATCAAATTATTTAAGTGGCACCAAGGTGGACTAGGATAGGGGTGGCTAACTTGGGGATTATGATTAAGATGTACTGGGCAACATTCAGGGGCATCATTCACAGTTCAGCAATTTCTCCCTAGGTGACGGTACAAGCCTGTTGGTCCAAACCATGCCCTAAATCCAGCCTTGTCCCCAGTACGGCCCCCTAAGCTGCCTTGTCAACCTTCATCAGGGCCTCAAATAGCAGCAAAACCTCACCATACAAACCCTCGCCGCACAACTAAGCATCCAACAACCCCACTACTGCCCTTAGGGATGTTAGATGCAGTGTTTCAATATATGACTACTATTAACCCAAATACAACTAGAGATTGTTGGTTTTTCCTGAACCCTGTCCCTCCATATTATGTGGGCGTAGCCATAAATGGGTCAATAGGAAGAGATGCCTCCCACATCCAGAATATAACCCATGAGCAGCAGCTTAGTCAGTGCAAGTGGGGAGAGGAGCCAAAGCTCACTCTCAGAGATATTCAAGGAGTTGGATTTTGTATAGCTGCATTAGGTCTTAATATAGAGAGATCCCTCTCTGCTTTCATCCCACCAGCATCAGGTGAGGGACATGTACTTAGGCCCCTGAAGGAGCTTGGTTTACATGTACTACTGGCATTACTCCCTACTTAAGTTCTATATATCTAGAAAAAGTTCCAACTTAAAGTATTCTGGTGCATATCCTCCCACAGATATACTACTATACTGCAGCTGGGGGAAGGGAGCATTTGGGTCCCAACTCAGAAGAATTACCCTCCCAAAGCCGAGTAAAAAGGGCACCAATTTTAGTGCCAGCTATCATGGGACTAGGTATAGCCGGATCAGTGGTGGTAGAGGCAGCCGCCCTGATAAAAGAACGAGGAAATTTCAAAAGTTCTAACCCAGATAATAGACAGGGAAATAGGGGCATTTGAAAAATCTGTTACACGGTTAGAAACATCCCTGGGGTCCCCGGCAGAAATACTCTTACAAAATAGAAGGAGGTTGGACTTACTATTTTTAAATCAAGGGGAGGTCCTCACGAATACCCTCCCCCTCCCATTTTACCCCTTCCTTCCTACTTTCTGGACTATAGTTATGTTTTGCCATTCGTATGAGTGTGTAGGGTTATATTATTGATTTTATAGTAGTACTGAGTACACTGGTTACTTTTTTCCCCATTCTTGAGATACTTTACTAAGAAGAATATGTTCCAACTCCTTCCAGGTAAACATAAAAGATGTGAAGTCTCCTTTTTATGGCTTCATAGTATTCCATGCTGTACATATACCACAATTTGTTAATCCATTCATGGATTGATGGGCACTTGGGCTGTTTCCATGTCTTGGCTATTATGATTTGGGCTGCAGTAAACATTCTGCTGCAATGTCTTTGTTGTAAAATAATTTTTGATCATTTGGGTATATACCTAGTAGAGGATTTGCAGGATCGAACAGCACGTCTACTTTTTAGTTCCTTGCATGTTCTCCAAATTTCTTTCCAAAAAGGTCGTATTAGTTTTTAGTCCCAATAGCAGTGTAGAAGTGTTCCCTTCTCTCTGTATCCACATCAACATCAGTAGTTTTGGGATTTTGTGATGTGGGCTAATCTTACTGGAGTTAGATAATATCTCCAAGTGATTTTGATTTGCATTTCTCTAATGATTAAGGTTGATGAGCATTTTTTCATGTGTTTGTAGGCCATACACCTGTCTTCATCAGAGAAATTTCTGTTCAAGTCTCTTGCCCACATAGAAATGGGGTTATTTATTCTTTCCTTATTGATTAGAGTTCTATATAGATTCTAGTTATCAGACCTTTGTCAGAAGCATAACCTGAAAAAATCTTCTCCCATTCTGAAGGTTGTCTGTTTGCTTTTCTTACTGTGCTCTTGGATGTGCAAAAGCTTCTTAGTTTGATCAGACCCCAGTAATGTATTTTTTGTGCTGCTTCAATTGCCTGGGGGATCTTTCTCATAAAATATTTGCCCAGGCTAATTTCTTCAAGTGTTTTCCCTGCACTCTCTTCTAGTATTTTTAGTTTCATGTCTTAAGTTTAAATCTTTTATCCAGTGAGAGTCAATTTTTCTTAATGGTGAAAAGTGGGGGTTCAGTTTCAGTCTCTACAGGTTGCTAGTCCTTTCACCCAGAACCATTTGTGAAATAGGGAGTCTTTCCCCCACTGAAAAAAATGAGTATAATCATGATGAATGTGTTACTTAGTTCAATGTAAGAATTTCACATTGTATATTGAAGCAGTACCCTGAACTCCATAAATGCATCACTGTACAAAGTTATGATTTAATAACAAAAAATTTAAAAAAATTAAAGAAAATAAAATAAAAACAAGGGGGATTGTGTGCAGGTTCAGGTGAGACCTATTGTTTTTACACTAATAATTCTTTTTTTTTGAGACAGAGCCTCAAGCTGTCACCCTGGATGGAGTGTGGTGGCATTACAGCTCATAGCAACCTCCAATTCCTGGGCTCAAGCGAGTCTCCTGCCTCTGCCTCCCAAGTAGCTGGGACTACAGGCGCCCGCCACAACACCCAGCCATTTTGGGGTTGCAGCTGTCATTGTTGTTTGGTGGGTCTGGGCTGGATTCGAACCCGCCAGCTAAGGTGTATGTGACTGACGCCTTAGCCCATTGAGTCACAGCTGCCAAGCCTTAACACTAGTAATTCAAGTGAAATCAGGAATAGCATGGCATTAGTAATGAACAGACTTCAGGAGCGAGAAGCCACCCTCAAATCAAATAACCTGTATGAGGGATTGTTTAATTGGTTCCCCTGACTAACAAACCTCCTTTCTGCTATTGCAGGCCCACTTATTCTCCTCCTGATTAGCATAACAGTTGGCCCCTGCATCATTAATTGTTTAACCTTCTATATTCAGAAATGAGTACAGGCAGTAAAAGTATTAGTGTTAAGAACTCACTATTAGCACTTTAGTCAGGATGAGGATGAAACTAAGATTTAGTTTGACCATAAGAGAAGGGGGAATGAAGAGAAGGCAGTCCCTTTTAACTGATCCCAGTGTACCCCCATAAGTAAGGAAAGATAAGAATTAGGAATGAGAAACTGAGGTAATGAGCAACGGGAAGCCAGCTGCCTCACCGGCACTATTGTAACCAGCTGACCCAGGGTCCAGTTTAAAATTGTTTTGTTTTTCATCTTGTGTAATTGTTTTGTTTTCCCCCTTGCATAATTGCTCTGTTTTCCTTCTTGTATGAATTTCTATGTAAATATAAGTGCCAGAAACCACTACTGTTTCTTTACAAACTGATTACGATAAATCGGTTACTCACTCTCTTACCAAACTGCAGGTAGTCCCTGATAGTATAGATGATTTAACCCATACAAGCTCCCCCCTTTTTCATGGCCAGTATCGTTCTCTCTGTATCCATGTAGAGGGGCAGTCAGTTAGCCAATCTAATAAAGGTTCCTAAATTGGCATCATTTATTTTGAGTTCCTTGAGATCTTTTACTCTCGCACTTCCTAACACTGACCTGGTTGAGGCTCTCAATCCAGCCGTGGAATAGGTTAGGGAGGGGTCAATAGACTGAGAGATTGTAAGTAAACAGTTATCTTTCCAGTCAAGTGAAAACCCCCAAAGGACAAGTCAAGCAAATGATGGTCATTTTCATGTCACTTATCCTCTTCATGACAGAGCAACTATAGGTCCTACTGGGCTTCTGAGCCCACAATCTTCCTGCTTCTAGAGATGGCAGGAGTCTGCTGGATGTGCCTCTTAGACCTGATTGTTCTGAGCCCACAGATTTAACCAGGGAATTTAACTGAGGAGTGGGATACAACAGCACCTTAAATGGTCTCAGTTCCCAAGCACAGTTGATCTATAGGCCCTTGTTCTGTCCACATCTTCAGGACGCCCAACCTCTTCTCCAAAATGAGATACGACCCTGTCTCTGGAGGAGAGGTCCAACTGGAAACAGACTTGTGAACAGAGGTTGGTACAGTGCCTGGAGTCGTAACACATTTGGCAATGGTCCATCTCCTCATGCGTCCCTTGGTTGTTGCACCAAGGCAGGAACCAGGAATGGCCTCCAATGCAATATTCTAAAGGGGCTCAAACTTAGCCTGCCTTCAGGAACCACTCTAACCCTTAGTAGGGCAACTGGCAGCATCTCATCCCGGTCTAATAAGTTTCCGGATGTATTTTGGAAACGTTTCTTTGTAAAGTGTGATTCATCTCTTCAATTTGTCTCTCCAGTGCAGTTTCAAGAGGACTGTAGTTTTCAGCTACTCAGTGATGCTTTGCATGCTTGTTGAGTATATTAGAAATGAAGGAAGGTCCATGATCACTTTGAACAGTATTGGCAGAGTAAAACTAAAATTTCCACACTCACCCCAGGTGCATTTTTCCTTAATTTCTCCAAGTCAGTGTTTCAACTAACATGAGGGATTGTTAAATATACTGTGAGATGAATTGGTTCTTATATCCATTCATTTTTGTCCATGTGCAGAGGTCGTGAGTAGAGTAAATTTGGTAACCTCCAGACACCCTGACTCAAAGAAAGAACAGAGACTTCCCTGACTGCTGAGTCTGAGGTGGAAGCTGGCCCTACCTACCTCAGAGTCTGCAGAGACCCCAAACAACACTCCATGTATCAGGTGCTGCCCTGTTGCAGGGAGCTCAGACTGTCCCCTCTGCTGACAGGGACTCAGGTCTGACTGTGGGGCTCAGAATCAGGACATTCTGAGTATTAACCTTCCTCAGAGATGTAGGTGATGATCCCAGCCCTTCCCCTGACATCTGTTTTATTTCAGTATTGTTGAACATGTGAGGAGAGGAAAGTGGGGCCATATAGGTGCCCGAGTCTACCTCAAAATCTACTGAATCTATCTGAGAAACAGACAAATGGGACAAAATTTGGGTTTAACTTTCATACCAAAATATGTGTGTTTGAAAATTTCAATATTTTGAATGTTCCTGAACAACAGTAGCTGTATATCTCAGTTGACTTTGAAACACATCTGTGTTACAATGTTTTACAATCATTCCTGTTTTCTTCACTCCTTTTTGTCTTTGCAATTTGGTTTGCCTGACTTCCAATTACATTTATTTAAAGCCCTGACCTCACTTGCAGGCTGAGCCAAGAGCACTGCTGAGGGTGCACAAGGCTCCTTCTATGCAGAGCACAGTGCTTCTGACTGTTAGGAAACTCCATCTGATATTGTTTCCATCTGTCAGCAGAGTCAGTGTCGGAAACTGTGGTCTTCCCCTGTTGTCATGTGGAGATTTTACTAAATATGCTCTTTTATTAGATAGCTCTAAGTGCTCTGTCACTGACAGTCTTATTCAGATTGTTTGTTTACTACGGCCCTGGTATTTCTCTCTGATGTATCTTATATTTATGCGATAGCCACATATGTTGTGTTGGAGAGTTGATGTTGCCTTGTTAGTTTATTGAATGCATTTTCTGGCAGTAGTTTCTCATGTCCTATCATTGCTAGGCGCTTTGTCTACAGCTTCTTCTGAACCTCAGAGGTACCTCTGCAGTCTGTATTTGCAGTGGTGCCCAGGGCTGAATCTGGTCCTTCTGCGACCATCAGAGACTTCAGATTCCCCAGTGACACCTTGTCTCTGCTTCCTGCTTGGCTTCATCTTCTCCCCTGTGCTCTCCTGCAGAGGTTCTGTCTGTTCCAGCTCTTCTACACACACTCCAGTGTGAAATTACTTGACAATTGTGTAGCAAGGGTGTGGAAGGTCTCCGACTAATGTCAGAGTCCCTGACCTTCTCCTGATCTGTAATTCTAGGCAGGCATCAGGAGGTCTGGGCGCTGCCTTCCAGGTGCTGCTGTCTCTGCTCCAGGTTTGCTGATTGTCCCAGTTTTCCTGCCCCTCCTCTTGGGCACAGTGTCTCCTGTTAGTATTTATTGTTCTCTCACAGCCCCAGTGTTTCTCCATCAGAGTCCTCAGCTTCCAGATTCGATGGCCTTCCCTGCAGATCAACGCTTTTATTCCACAGCAAAGTTGAGGGGATGGCTCTGAATAAAGCTTCGGTGGGGACCTCTGTGTCCCTCTCAGTTCTATGGGGTCCACTGTACCTCAAGGATGCCAGATTTGATGATTTGATGTAAAATCAAGCCTTCAATTTTATAATGGTCATAGAATAGGTGAGTCAAGATGCATTTCAGAAGTGTGTGCTCTCTGTCTCTCTCTCCCACAGGGAAATTTGAGAAAGGGGATATTTTTGTGACTGTCCTTGTTCTAAGGGAGAGAAATAAGAGGATAGAAACCCCCTTGAGAATGTGACCCCAGAGAATTTCCCACCATCAAGCCTTTATCACACTCAGATCCCAGCAGTGAAAGACACATTCATAGCTTCATCCTCTCACAGCCGACACTGTGTGTGGCAGACTCTGTCCCAGATCAGATAACTCCTTCACCTTGTTTATTCCTGCAAGAATGTACACAGCTATGATTCAATTAAAAAAAAAAAAAGAACAATTCTCTCCCCACATGTCAGGTTTGTTGTTAGTTCTATAACTTCAATTATCTGAAGTATTAAGGAATGTTTCCCACACTGCAGCTCTACAGTTTTTGTGTTGTCTTTGGTGTAGTTGTTTTGAGAACAAAAACAAAAAACTGCTTCTCAACGGTGTAAAACTTGAAGATGAGGAACATATTTACTGTTAAGACCCTGAAAATGTAAGTGTTACATAGTGATACAGCTTAGTAGACAATAATTACATCAAATTTCTTCAGTGGAATACTACTCTTATTAGAATTCATGACTGTTTCGTACACTTCAGCTATGGATATATTTGCAAGTATATGTGCTCAGTCAATAAGCAAAAGTAATAAGCATAAGAATTATATTATGCCATTTATATGAATTCTGCAAAACGAATACTAACCTAAAGTAGTATAAGAACAAAGCAGACAGAGAGAGAAGGAGGGAGGGGGTAAGGGAAAGAAAACAAAAAAAGAAAAGAAAATAGTGACTAATTCTCACATAAATTGGATTCAATTCTGACCAAAGTACATTACTTAAACTTTAATTTTTAATTAAACTTGTTAATATGTTTTTTAGGATATTGCATCCTCATTTATAAATGAAATATGTTTGTGATTTCTGTTTATAACAATATATTTTCTCCAATTTTAATATCAGGTGTATCCAGATTAAGTATCATGATTTTGAAATATTTCTTCTTTTTCTATTGTCTATAAGATTTGGCATGGTCTGTTTTATGAAATTATCTTTTACTTGTATTTATATAATATTAGTTGTCTATTATTTAAGACTTAGAAAAAAATTAAGAAGTTAACTGATGACTTCATACTGAGCCTCAGAGTCAATGCATTCTATAATAGACATGTTCTATTTGACAATGTGAACGTTGCTTTCTTTGCATTATTATTATTAATATTGCTTAATATTTTGATGTAGTAATCATCTGATTTCTTTTTAGAATGTATTTATCTTCGTTCATTCTTTATGAGATTTTTGTTTGTAGTCCTTATCTTAAATATTGTTATTGTTATTAAATTTTAAGTCTTTTTAATGCTGTGAACGCAAGTAGTGGAAACCTAATAAACACACGTATATGTAAAAATAAAAAAAATTAAAATGGCATAAATTGAAAAAAAAGTAGTATAAGAACAATGAATATTTACCTCAGGAAATAATAGAAGAAGGAAAAGGGAAAGAGGGAAATATAGAAGATAAGGTTAAAAGAATTGATTTGTTCACTATCTTTATAATGATGATGGATATGCCAATATTTACAACTTATACACTTTAAATACATGCAGTTTAGTCCATATGAATTATATCTCATTAAAGTAATTATAAAAATAATAAAATACTGAGAGGGAAGAAGTGACAGAGGAAAAAATTGCCCAAATCCCTGTAAATTCAACTCCATCAGATCTAATCCTCTCCATTAGGGGGTAAAGTCTCAAAGTGGAAAAATTACAAATGTTCTCGTCACAGAATCATTCAAACCTCACTAGGCAGGCCCTCCTCTATCCTGGAGTGAGTTCATGGGTCAGAGGAGTCTAGTGCTGAGGAGTTCGTGCTCAGATACAGAAAAAGTCACTCTAACCCGATGTGAAATGCTGCACACATCACAGACCCGAGTGTTTTCCAGGGTGGGTCTCACATTTGAAACATGGAAAAATCAGGCACGCCTACAACACATGATCCATGTCCACGTGTAAACAGGAAATACGATAATGGATGCTAAGATTTATCACTTTACAATCTTGTAATAAGAATTTATATTTTCACCACAATTACCCTTGTCATATTCCTGCCCCAGCACACTAACACCTGCCCTGGCCCAGCCCTCCCTCAGCGTCCCAGCCCAGACCTCCTATATAGCAGCAGGACATGCAAATAGGGCCTCCCTCTGCTCATGAAAACCAGCCCAGCCCTGACCCTGCAGCTCTGGGAGAGGAGCCCCAGTCCCGGGACTCTCAGGCCTGCCCACTTGCTGCTCAGAACTGAACACAGACGGTGCACCATGGAATCTGGGCTGAGCTGGCTTCTCCTCCTTGCTCTGTTACAAGGTGATTCGTGGAGAACTGGAGACTCGGAGTGTGTGAGTGGATGTGAGAGAGAGAACACAGGGTGTGTGTGGAGGTTTCTGACCAGGTGTCTCTGTGTTTGC